>CM044012.1:69431088-69514436 GCA_024085815.1 Flaveria linearis
CTTCCCGGTGGAAGTGGGACTCCATCAAGGATCGATATTGAGCCCATTTCTCTTCACAGTAGTGTTGGATGAGATGACCAAGTCTATACAGGAGCCAGTCCTGTGGTGCATGCTGTTTGCGGATGATATTGTGTTAATATCAAAATCTAAAATGGTGCTTAACGAGAGACTAGAACAGTGGAGAGCAGCACTAGAGCGCAAAGGTTTAAGGATAAGTCGTTCTAAGACGGAATACATGCATTGTAACTTTAGTGGTGAGACTGAAGAGGACACCCAAATCAGTATCCAGGGTATGGCGGTTCCACAGACGTCTAGGTTCAAATACCTGGGCTCGTACGTACAGGACGACGGAGAGATACACAGCAATGTAGCCCACCGTGTTCAATCAGGATGGTACAAGTGGAGAGCAACATCAGGGATTTTATGTGATAAGAGGTTCCCAGCAAAACTAAAATGAAAACTATACAGAGTGGCAGTACGTCCAGCTATGTTATACGGAACAGACTGTTGGGCCATAAAGAAATCGTACGAGAGACAAATAGAGATCGCGGAAATGCGAATGCTGAGGTGGATGTGTGGACACACAAGACTGGATCGGATAAGGAATGACGTATTTCGACAGAGGCTATAGGTGGCTTGTATCACGGATAAAATACGAGAGGGAAGATTAAGATGGTTTGGGCACGTGAAGAGGAGACCGATGCAAGCGCCAGTTAGAGCAGAAGAGAACATCACCCTAGAGGGTAGGAGGAGTAGAAGAAGACCTAGGTTGACGTGGGACGAGATAATTAGGCGTGATATGGTAGGGTAGGAGGAGTAGAAGAAGACCTAGGTTGACGTGGGATGAGATAATTAAGCGTGATATGGTAGAGTTGCACCTCTCTGATAGGGTTGTTCACGAACCGAACCGAACCGAACGCAGGCTCGCTCGAACTCAGTTCGTTTTCAAACCGAGCCGCTTGGTTCGGTACGAATTTACAAATTCAAGCGCAAACATCTTGTTCGAACTCGGTTCGGTTTACAACCGAGTGCTCGGTTTTGCTTGGTTTCGCTCGGTTCGAATACACACCCGCACACACACAGAGTACACACCCACACACACACAGAGTACACACCCACACACACACTGTCACGCATACGCATTGAATTCGTACATACATACACATTACAGTAGCATACACACATGTTTCGCCAACAGAACCCGAACGTGACCGAAACAACAGAACGAAATTACAATAAACGATTATGATTCTAACCTTCGAACCGATTTACGGGGATCTTGATTGCAGCTGGTTTCCACGGCATGGGAGGGGCTGTCAAATTTGGAAACGAGAGGCGCGACGATATCAGACTCATTGCTGGGGCAGTTCGCGACTGGAGGAGAGGGTCGCACTGTGTTGGTCGAAGGAAATGGGGGCTTAGGGTTATGGTTTCATAAAATGTGTATATATATTTTAGATAATTACTCAACACTCCCTCAACTTAGCTTAATTGACCAATTAACCTAAACTATTTATGATTAGGGTTTTTGTTTTTTTATTGAATAAATAAATAGAAATACAATTAAATAAATTAACACATATATGTATAATATAAAAACTAAATTAAAAATAATTCGAGTGAAACCGAACGAGCGCCGAGCGAGCTTACCTTTGCTCGTGCTCGGTTCGTTTTAAAAGCGAGACGAAATCGAACGAGCAAAATTTCGAGCATTTTACGAACGATTTCGAGCGAGTTTTGAGCGTCGTGCTTTTTGAACAACCCTACTCTTTGAGCACATGATCGAGGATAGGAGTGCGTAGAGGCGTAGAATTAAAATTAAGGACTTCTAATGGGATCTGTGGGTAGGAAGAGAGAAGGATGACCTGATGCAGGACCCCTCGCGTGATGTGTTGGTAATCGACATCTGCCCTTTATAGGTGAAACTTGTCGCTTATTTGATGTACGCTCTTTCTAAATCTTTATGTGTTATATACCGAGGTGTTGTATGCTATATATTATGTTTGCTATTGCTATTGTTATCGAGTCGGGAGGTCTCTTTGGAAGCGGTCTCTCTATCTCTCAAGATAGAGGAAAGAATCGCCACCACCTACCTCTCCCAGACCCTGCTCTTAAGCGAGATACACTGGGTATGTTTGTTTGTTTGTTTGTTTACCGGAAAAGAAACCAGAGTGTATGGAGAAAGCTGAAGAAGCAGTTTGGAATTCCAGGGACAAGAAAGCTAGAACGGCTATTATGTTATCTTTGACGAAGAGCGTTGCTTTTAACATCATGAAACCACTACAAGTGGTATGATGTTGGCTCTGTCAAATATGTATGAAAAGCCGTTTGCAGCTAACAAGGTGTTCTTGATTAAGGAACTGTTCATGACGAGAATGAAAAAGAGGGAAGCTCAGTCACCTCCTACATTAATGATCTGATGTTTATTCTTACCAGATTAGAATCAGTGAGAATAAAATTTGATAATGAGACTCAAGCCTTGGTGTTGCTATTTTCATTGCCCGATAGTTGGTCCAGGACTGTAACTATTGTTGCAGATTTTATGGGAGCTATCGAAATGACATTTGAAAAGATACGAGACATTGTGATAGGTGAAGACACGATTGAAAAGTGCAAATGTTGGATCATCTTCTGAGATGTTACATGTTGGCAGGAGAAGGGAGAATAGTAGAGGCAGTGGGAGTCGGAGAAATTTCAACTCAGACTTGGAAAAATGTGAGGTACTGAATCTGTAACGAGGATGGCATTTTAAGAGTCAATGTCCAAAGAAAAGTCTGAACACTGCTGTTGAGGATGTCAATGATGGTGACGTGTTAATTCTTGAGGCTGAAAACAGTGTGGACTCTTGGATCATGGATTCTGGTTCTTCGTTTCACGCTGTAAACAACGGTGAAATAATGGTGAATCTGAAAACAGACGATTTTGGAAAGTTGCATCTTGTTGATGGTAGAATGCTTGATGTAATGGGCATGGGGGATATTGATTTGGTGACTCCATTGGGAACTACATGAAACTTGAAGAATGTCAAGGTGATTCCAGGTTTGAAGAAGAAATTAATTTCTGTTAGTAAATTGGATAAACAAGGACTGAAAGTCAAGTTTGGTGGTGGTAAATGGAGGGTAATCAATGGGAACCGGGTGATTGCTCATGGTGATAAGGATGGGTCATTATACATGGTGGAGGTACCTGCTCAGGGATCGATCAACCCGGTTAAGCAAGTCAAAGTCGGGTTCGCTAAATTTGGTGCTAAGAGAGTTCATTTTGCAAACACGAAGTTTGGAGCAAAGATTGTAGCTTAGTGGGGTCATAAGTCTAAACCAGTCAGAGGATTTTGTGACATTGGGAGCATGGGGCATGTTCTGGGTACAGTAAAGAAGAATCACTGGGTTTTGAAGACTACGACTGGAAAATCTCTCTCGGTGATTGTTTGCTGAAACGGTGTATCTTTGAATCTGGTGGATCGTTTAAACCAGGTGAGACAGAGGATTGGTTGTTGGTGGAATTTGCCACGACTGGGTTGGAGCTCGGGGGAGCTTCAATGGGACCTTTCAAGTAATTGATGAAAAAGAGCCTCTGCAGTTGGGTATTTGGATTGAAATCTTAGCTTCTTCTTTGGAATTGGAAGCTTGGAGGATTTCTGTTACTTGAAGATTACTGATAATAATGGATGACAGGGTTGCTTTAGACTTAGATGGCTAGTTGAAGTATTCGCAAGGCCTTCAAATAGGAGATTGGTGAGGTGTGAAGACCTTTGGGCTTTCGGATGGAGTTATGGGCCTGACCCATTGAAATTCTTTAAACCTTAATTGTCTTTATATATAGAGCATGTCATTGTATTGTAATCTTATCCCTTGAGCTTAATAAAATACCTAGTTGTAGAGAGTGGACGTAAGTTATCTTGACCGAACCACTATAAATTCTTGTGTTTTTATTGCTTTCGTGTGCTTGCGTATGTGTGTTATTTTCGCTGCATAAAGATACCTAACAGTTACCATTCAGTTGCATCATGTGTTGTGGTGATACCTTATAAAATGCGTGGGATTTTATATTTAGAAAATTATGACATACTTACGGGTGTTCCTGTTAATATAGTCAGGTTGGTTAGCTCTAAGATGTTCAAAGTGTCGAAACTAGCTCAAACCTGCAAAATCCCCAAACACAAGGGATTAGATCGAATCGAGTTAAGGTTGACCCAACTCCCTCACAACCTCTGGGGAACCCCTCCATTGCTTCTCGTCTATCTCAATGGTGCCCATGATGCCATATCTAGACATAGAAGGTTTTAAGTGATTTATATTCAAAGCAACAATTTGGTTCATTCAACGACATTCTTGTAGTTTACCATGCATACGACAACAACACTAACAACAGCTGCTGTTAAATATAGTTATTAGTATTTATATTTAGGGTTTATTAGTGCTTAACGCGAGATAAACCGTGTATTATTGATTAATTATGAATTACAAAGGAGGCTTTATATATAGAGTTGGATATTACACTAAGATACCTTCTAATATTATAAATATTAAATACCATCTAAACATAATCTAAACATATTGTCTAACATTCCCCCGCGAGTTGGGGACGGAGAACGACCAGCAACTTGGATCGTAAGAATAGGAACCTCTGTGAGGATAAGGGCTTTGTAAAATTATCAGCAATCTGATCACTTGTAGAAATGAAGTTGACATTCAATTGTCCCTGTGCCACTTGTTCTCGAACGAAATGAAAATCCACCTCAACATGTTTTGTGTGGCCATGGAACATGGGATTGGCTGACAGATACGTGGTCCTTGATTATCACACCAAAGTGCAGGTGACGACTTTGTTGAGATGCCGAGTTCATGTAGAAGAACCTTTAACCAGATCAATTCTGCCACAGTGTTTGCAATGGCCTTATACTCTGATTCGGTGGAAGATCTTGAAATCGTTCGTTATTTCCGGGCAGCCTAAGAGATAAGCTTCAATCCCAAGTATATAGCAAAGCCCCCCATGGATCGGCGGTCAACAGGGCAGCCTGCCCCGTCAGAATCAGAGTATGCCTGAATGGTACTAGCTGCCAATGTGCATCAGTGAAAGCCTGCAGTGTGGACCCTGAGTCATGACGGATAAGAAGACCTAGGTGTGTGGTACCCTTAAGGTAACGTAGGATGCGTTTAACTGTTGTCCAATGGTTTTCAGTTGGAGCATGCATAAACTAACAAACCTTATTGACTGCATAGGCAATGTCGGGTCGAGACAGAGTTGCATATTGTAGAGCACCAACTGCTTGACAATACTGAGTTGGGTCCGAAAGAAGGGGACTATCATCATTAGTTAGGATCTGAGAAGTGCTCATCGGAGAGGAAACATGTTTGCAATCAGACAAGCTTAATCGATGGAGAGTGTCCAAGATGTATTTTTGTTGAGACAATATGAGATTGCATCCCTGGTGTATGACCTCAATACCTAAGAAATAATGAAGTTTGCCAAGGTCCTTCATAGCAAAAGTTGAGCCCAAGTGGGTAATGACTTTAGCACTTGCTGGGTCATTGTTTCCAGTGATGATAATATCATCAACATAGACAAGAGCATAGACTGGAGTGCCACCCGATTTGAGGATGAACAAGGATGGATCAGTTTTGGACCCAACAAAGCCAAGTTGCTGAAGTGCCATTGAAAATTTTTTTGATCCATGCTCGAGGGGTTTGTTTCAGCCCATATAGTGACTTATGAAGTAGACAAACATGATTCGGTTTAGTTGGGTCTATAAATCTAGGAGCTTGTTTCATGTAAATGATTTCCTCCAAGTCGCCATGTAGAAAAACATTTTGGACATCTAATTGGCGAAGGGGTCACTTATTAGTAATAGGAAGAGACAATATAGTCCTGATAGTGGTAGCTTTAATGACAGGACTAAACGTCTCGTGATAATACACCCCATGTTGTTGAGTGAACCCTCTGGCTATAAAGCGAGCTTTGTACCGAAGAAGCTTGCCTTGAGGATCCTTCTTTAATTTGTATAGCCACTTGCAATCAACAATATTAGTGTTTTGAATAGGAGGGACTAAAGACCATGTTCTATTCTTATGAAGCACTTCAAACTCCTCGGTCGTGGCTTGACGCCACTCTGGAGACTTGTTGGCAACAGTGAAAGAAGTTGGTTCAATGAGGGGTTCAGAAGTGACGGATGTGTGATAGGCAGCTGGATTGTAGGGATAAGTGGGCTTGGGGTTAGGACGAAGGTTTTGTAACACCCGGACCCCCAAAGAGTCCGTTTAAGTTAAATAAACATGCGGAATTTGGGCCCAGAAAATTTCATTAACATTTAACTCCCAAAATATGTGTTTCGTGTCAACCGACACTCAAATATGAAGTTTAACAATCCATTTACATAAACACGTGATAAGGAGTTTCAAAATAATGTTAACGTGTTAATTCTACAAAAGAAACGCGTATGCAAGTCCCGTTCGATCCTTGTATGCCCTATCGATCACTTTAGCCTTCCGGTCCCGTAACACCTGAAAAACACACGTTTAGACATCCATTAGTTCATAGGAACTAAGTAAGTACATTCTAACATTCCTTTTTAGGGTCTTTACGGGGGTTTAAACGGACTCGGAACGCGTTAAAACGATAATAGACAAATCTGGAAACGAGAAGACCACAAAGAAGCTCAGAGGCAAAATTATACATGGGACGTAACTTACGTCCTAAAGGACGTAGCTTACGTCCTTAACCTTTCTCCCCTGATTTGTGGACGTAAGGCAGTAGCTCAGGACGTACCAAAGTGAAGAGGACGTAGCTTACGTCCTTATGGACGTACCTTACGTCCCTATCCTGGGTTGATCAAAACTTTCAGCAAAATCATTATTTTTGACCCGTTAAGGGTCGTTTCGTGTTCCCGAGCCACCCCTTTCGATCCCGATTGTTCCAAACACCTGGAAATAACATATTTTATCATATACGTGATTTCCACGGAGTTTCAACGAGTCTAACCCGACTCTTGGCAATATACCAAAATTTTTCTATTTTCCTTTTATACCGAATTTGCCCCTTATAGGGTCAAATCCCATTTTAAATGAGCGGTTTGCCATTCTTTCGCGAACGACCGCTTCCCTTGGCGTTACCCAACGTCCACACACGTTGCAAATCGTAGGGATAACCCCTTTACCCTAGTGTTCACACACGATGTGAATCACTTTAATCCGGGTTTGTCCTTCTTCCCATTTCCATGGGACGGTCACGCATGTCATGACTCGTTCTGTTCCACAACCATGTGGTATAACACTAAAGTGTTATTTTCCTTTATGTTCACGCACGTCGTGAATCATTTGTCATAGAAGCTCACATACGGTGCAAGTCAACTATTTATCTTTTTAAACGTGGTTTTCATTTTGTTTGAGCTTATGAGCACATGGTCACACACATTGTGACTCATGCCTTTACCTTGTTATGCTCAATTTAAAGAATGTCTTACTTTGAGTCCGGAAGGTTTAAGTGGTCAATCAAACGTGTTCCTTGCCGGTTCCCTTGGATCCGCTTGCCACACCACTTCCTATTACCATTTTAAGGACCCATTTAACACATAACATCATTTAACCACACATATGGTCCATTTGACCATTTATCACATTTAACCTACAATCTAGGCTTTCACATTGCACATTTCTTGCAATTAAGTAGTTCATTCATGTTTCTCATCTAATTTGAGCATTTAATCAAACACCTTATGTGCATAACTTAACATATTGGTTATTAACTAGCTTTTAAACATCATCAAGCTAATTTTACACCTAAATCACATAACACACATGTTATTCATCAATTTCAACCAAATGTTATGCACATAATCACATTTCTACAAGAATGAACATGGATTCTACAACTAGCAACTAGTTTACATGAAGAATCCTTAGTTTAACCTTCTAGTAACTAAACCCATTTCCATGGTTCATGTAAATCTTCAATTAAGGAGCAATTACACATCTAGTTACCATAATACACACATACATATGATCATCTAGCACTATAACACTAGGGTTTCATGTTTAAACCACCAATTTCTACACCCACCATGTGGGTGACGATTTTTACCACCTCAAGAACATCAAATAACACTTACTTGTAGCTCTTGATAAGATGAAGAATGATTTCTAGGGTTCAATTTCGGATCTTGCACTTGAATCACCAACAATTTGAGCAATGAGATGACCAAAACTCTTCTTCTCCTCTTCTCTTGTGTGTATACGTGAATGAGCAGACAATGCTCACCAAATGTATGGCAAGCCATACATATTCATGTTTAGGTTTCATCAATTGGCAAGATCCACCCCTCTAGTATCAGTTTTCATTTTCCACCACTATTAACTAACTAGCAAATTTTCTAGTTAAGTCTTAAATATTTAACCTTTAACATATTTTACAATATTAGGTTTTAACACATGCTACATTAATTGTATTTTAATTACATAATACGAAATTCGGGTCGTTACAGGTTTGGTGGTCGAGGTCGGGGTGGAGGAGTGATCTGGGGGTAGTGGACTGTTCAGGAGAGGAGGTGGGGATAGGTGTATGGATGGGGAAGAAGGTGACCGGTTAGAGGTAGGCTGAGTCGGGGAGTCTAGTGGGGTATAAGGTTGGGATGTGTCAGGTGTGATAGGGGAGTCAGGTTGGGTAGAAGATTGAGGTGAAGGTTGAGGTTGGTGAGGAGGGGAGGGGGAGGTGAGGAGGGGAGGGGGAGGTGGTGAGAGGAGGAGATGGAGAGGGAAAGGTAGAAATGTAAGAAGGGGATGGATGTGATTGTGGTGGTGTGGGGGAGATATGAAATGGGAAGACATGTTCGTTGAAACGTACATGTCTGGCTACATAGACTCATTCGGTTTGTGTGTCAACACACAACATGAAAAACCGAGAGCCATCAATAGAGAGAGTGGGTGAAGGTCCCAAACATCACAATATATTAAGTCTAAAATTTTATTACTTAGAAAATTAGAAGAAGACAATGACAATTTTGAAGACTTTCCCAACTGACAAGCAGTACATAAAGATGAACATATTATGGAAGATAATGGTAAAGAACAACTAGAAATAATAGTTTTAAAGACACGGTCATGTGGATGGCCCAAACATTGATGCTAGATGATGGATGATGCTTTGGTGGCTGAAAATGCAAGCTTCGGGTGTGACTTGAAGTGAGGAAGGCGGATGGAGTAGAGGACATTTTCACTTGGACCCATGAGGAGAGTATTGAGTGTAGACTCATCTTTCACAACAAAAAAAGAATGAAACTCAAAGAAAACATTATTGTCTAGAAAATTGTTGGACAGATAGTAGATTCTTTTGAATTTCGGGTACATGGAGAACATTAGAAAGATTAAATGTTTTGTGGGGCGAGAATATTTTGGATGAGCCAATGTGAAAGATAGGGAGAGGCATACCGTTACCAACATGGAGAGAGTCATGACCTTGATAGACCTCGGAGTTGTCCACGCTTGATAAGTCTGGAGTTGTATGATTTGCAGCCCCTGTATCAGGGAACCATGTTGTTCCTGATGTCGAGCCAACATCCGAGAAGGCTGTAAAATTGGCTTGAGGTTGCTGTCGAGTTGAGGAGGTTGCTGTCGAGTTGAGGAGGTTGCTGTCGAGTTGAGGAGGTAGCTTGGTATGGACATTGTGATGGGAGATGGCCTATGCCACACCGATTGCAGTGACCATACACCGTGTTTTGTGTGGAGGCCCAAGCAAACTGCCAAGAGTTTCCTGCATGTTCTATGTTTGGGTTGTTGGTTGTGCCTCGATAAGTACCTCATGCCTCCACGATTCTGGTTGGAGGAACGAGTAACAAAGGCTGCTTGTGGTGGTGTAGGAGGAGGCGCAATGGGGTTCAATTGGTAACCCATTTGTGTTGTCAATAATTGAAGGTTGTTAAGCTGAGATTGAATGCTAGTAAGAGTTGGGGCAAGGTTTGAAGAGAAGATTGCAAAGGCTTGCGGGTTTGAGGCAGTAGGGGTCGTCGTTTTGCTGAGAAGGTAATCATGATCACTAAGCAGTCCATGTAGTTCATGAAAAGTGATAGGCGGATGTCAAGCCAACAGATTCGCTTTCAGGCCATTGTATTCGTCCCTAAGACCGGAGATGGCAAGCATAACAAGATCCTTGTCCTTTATGGGCTCGCTAATATTGGCTAGAGCAGTGGCATATTCTTGTGCACGACTTAGATAATCAACTGGGGTTTCATTTCCCTTCATTTGATTTTAAGAAGCTGCGTTTTCAGTGTATACTCACGAGATGCAGTGTTTGGAAAATATGCATGTTCCAGTGCAAGCTATAGATCTCGAGAGGTTGATCCTTGAACGTGTTGGAAAGATGACTCTGAAATAGTAGAGATGATAAGCATCCTGACATGCGCATCATTGGAAATCCAATGCTGGTATCCAGGATTGTCAACCGCAGGAGTTTTCGTTGTTGCAGCAGTGAACTGAGATGGACATTTGATGGTGCCATCGACATAACCAACCAGATGGTTGGAGATTAAGAACGGTTCAAGCATCGCCTTCCAATACCCATAGTTAGTAGGAGAGAGGGTGAAGGCGAATTTGTGAGAGTTGTGTACCGTCTTCTCTGCAGTAGTAAGAGCAATAATGGTGGCCATGGTGGTTGATAGAGATCGGAATTAGGGTTGCAAACAATTGTCGATGGCAGGTTGGTGGCTGGCGGCAATTAGGGTTAATTAGGGTTGAGGTTTTCTTGGCTATGATACCAAGATAAACCGTGTATCATTGATTAATTATGAATTACAAAGGAGGCTCTATATATAGAGCTGGATATTACACTAAGATACCTTCTAATATCATAAATATATTAGATACCATCCAAACATAGTCTAAACATATTGTCTAACAGCGCACAGCTCAAGATAGGATTTTAGGGTTTTCTAGTTTCTCTCCTGTATATTAAGTGATCCCCTCTATCACAATTGACAAGATTAATTATATTCAGATTATATTTATTCCAGTCTCATTTACAGGAACCTAACCCATAATTTGATAAAGTAAAACAGCAGTTTCCATGAACATAAGTTAAAATTTTGCTAAATATATCACCCAACCCAAAAAATTAATTCAGAAGAATAATTGAAACAAATGTTGGTGATTACCTTACACTAGTATTTTTATAGAGAGCTTATACTATATAACTGCTGTTAACTAATCACCAACCAAATCAATGGCAAGTTATAACAACTCAACTGACTAGTCAATTAAGTGGCTTTTTTCTTTAGCAAATTGATTACCTTACACTTTTATTTTTGAGGTTCAAGCACGGTGTGGAGTGACACATGACAAATAAATGAGTTGATAAATTGAGTCCTACCCGAACAAAAAATCTGTAAATCGAATTGATAAATGTGTAATCACCGAAATTTACTGACCTCGTGAAAAAAGTTTCTGTGTCCACCACAATTAAAGAGTACTAATACAATATTTGATGTATAAAATCAGTATGTGGTATTAAAAGATGTTTGCCTCAAGTGGTGATATGTGCATGTTGCATGGCATAGTCATTCTCGTGCTGTCATTAAGCAATCCTCAGACAGTGGACAACCATAAAGTATAACTTCTGCTCGATTATTTAACATCCAAATGCTCCGTGGAATGTAAGTTAAATTTCTGCAGTTGCCAATATCTAAGTAAGACTGGGAAGATCGCCTATTGATAATGGTAGTTCTTTTATTGAATTATGACTCAGATCAAGCTCCAGAAGATTAGTCATGCGTACAAACTCTGGAATCTTTGTCAAGTTTGAGCAACAAGATAGATTGAGAACCTCAAGCGATCTCATCTCCAAGCTCGATGGCAAAGACTCAAGTTTCTCGCAAGATCTCAAATTCAAGTAAACAAGGTTGCTGTGATATCCAATCGATGGATGCACCTCAACTAGACTTGAACAGAATTCAAGGTTTAGTTTTTCGAGATGAGGAAGACGTCCAAAGTTGGGGGTTCTAACGAGGTCCTCTGAGAAACTGAGATCAAGGAATTTCAACTTGTCTAGGAACTGTCAGGTGAAAGAAAATGACTTAGGAAATTAGCATCTTACACATGCTTAAAAGTTGAAAACCAGAGATATGCAACTTTGCGAGGTTGTGTTATACCTTCATGTCGCTTCTACTACAAAGGTCTCTGATGCTGCTATGTCGCATTTGAAGTCCTACAAGCTTTTTTGCATGAAAATCTATCGGCCATGATTCTAAATTAAAGTAATCCCATGTAAGCCATTTCAAGTCACAAGGTAGATATTTTAGACAGCCAGAACCTTCCATGATCCATTGAACTGAAACAGAGGTAGAACCATGTACTAGAAAAATCCTCCTCTGTGTATTGGCATGGAGTAATCGAAGTTTTTCATGCTTGTGAAAGCATCAAAAGCGGCCCTTGCGTCCAGTTTGTTGACATTGCTCATGACTATTGCTTTAATACATTCTGTACCCTGTAATTCATATTAAAAAAACTGTGAGTTTTGTTCATAGATATCTTCTTTACACTAAAGTATGTACTGTTTGCAAGATGATACACACACACACACACACACACACATATATATATATACACACACATATATATATATACATACATACATATATGCATACATACATACATATATGCATACATACATATATGCATGCATACATACATATATGCATGCATACATACATACATATATGCATGCATACATACATATATGCATGCATACATACATATATGCATGCATACATACATATATGCATGCATACATACATATATGCATGCATACATACATATATGCATGCATACATACATATATGCATGCATACATACATATATGCATGCATACATACATATATGCATGCATACATACATATATGCATGCATACATACATATATGCATGCATACATACATATATGCATGCATACATACATATATGCATGCATACATACATATATGCATACATACATACATAGATGTATACATACATACATACATGTATGTATACATACTGTATGTATGTATACATACATACATATATGTATACATACATACATACATATATGTATACATACATACATACATACATGTATGTATACATATTGTATGTATGTATACATACATACATACATACATACATGTATACATACATACATACATACATGTATGTATACATACATACATACATACATGTATACATACATACATACATACATACATACATGTATGTATACATACTGTATGTATGTATACATACATACATACATATATGTATACATACATACATACATATAGTATACATACATACATACATACATACATACATACATGTATGTATACATATTGTATGTATGTATACATACATACATACATACACGTATACATACATACATACATGTATGTATACATACATATATGTATGCATACATACATACATACATATATGTATGCATACATACATACATACATACATACATGTATGCATACATACATACATACATACATACATGTATGCATACATACATACATACATACATGTATGCATACATACATACATACATACATGTATGCATACATACATACATACATACATACATGTATGCATACATACATACATACATACATACATGTATGCATACATACATACATGTATGCATACATACATACATACATACATGTATGCATACATACATACATACATACATGTATGCATACATACATACATACATACATGTATGCATACATACATACATACATGTATGCATACATACATACATACATACATGCATACATACATACATACATGCATACATACATACATACATACATGTATGTATACATACATACATACATGTATGTATACATACATACATACATACATGTATACATACATACATACATGTATACATACATACATACATCTATGTATACATACATACATACATGTATGTATACATACATACATACATCTATGTATACATACATACATACATGTATGTATACATACATACATACATGTATGTATACATACATACATACATGTATGTATACATACATACATACATCTATGTATACATACATACATACATCGCTCTGATACCACAAGGCAGGATCCTTGTGGGAAAATTAAAATAAAAACCCAAAATTTAAAAGATATTTTATAAAACATTTAAATTAAAAACTTAGAATCTGAAAGTAAAAACCATTAAACATGTCCGAATCTTCAGACCTTGGTAAATTTTTACATATACATCAACTGGCAAGTTTTCTTAGCATAAGATCAGTACAGGCCTGTGCCCTTTGGAACGCCTTTCAAACGGCTTAATGAAACGGGCTGCCATAATTCGACCACTATGCTAATTATCTGCCTGTTTAGTATATAACCCGTCCAAAATTATTCAAGCATAGTTTAAAACATTTTTCCCTTCCAGACTCTTTTTTTTTTTTTTTTTTATATATATATATATATAGGTTTATAAACTTATCATGGTTTGGTTCAACATTGATTTGATTTGTTTAGCCTTCCATTAGGCTAATGAACATAGAAAATAAATAAATAGAAAAATGATTCAGAAGTTATTACCTCTGTTATGAGACACCAAGATGATTGCTTGAAACCAGCAGAATTTTATTACTTGAAATATTTTACAAGAGATTTAGAGAGAGAGAGAGTTGATCGTAAGATCCGGTGTTTCTCCGATCAGGTGTCTAAAACTAAAGACTTGAGCTCCTTTTATAATGAGAGTCTCAAGGTACAAACAAAACATGAACAGTAAATTACAATAATTTGAGACGATTTTTCTTTTGAAATTTTCAAAAGTAGACATTATTATGTCTCCAATAATTCAACTTTAATCAATTATGTCGGCCCCATCAGCAGACTTATCAACCTCTTCATTTGTCTTTTTCCATTTTTTCCTTGGATACCGATTTTTTGAGATCTTCAAGCATCTCATCCAGATCCTCTTCTAGAATTTCTTCATCAGACGCATATGGGTCTTGGGATTCCCCTGGAAGTATATCATCTTCTGACTTATTTGTAGACATTTCTGAGATATAATCTTCTTGATCCTTGTCTTGGAAATTTTTCATTAAATCTTTTTTGATTTCTTGAAATATATTGCCAACAATTCTTTTTTAGAGACTTGATTTTCTCCTTTCATTTTAATTTTTTGGGATATTTCCTGGAACGGACTTGGAGATTCTCTCTGAGTCTTCAAGCTAATCTGCTTTGAGTATAACTCTATAGTGTCTTGAATTTTTTGTAAGGTTTCTTGACCTTCTGGGACGCCATTGTTGTCAAGCTTCATCATTTTCTTCCAAAATTTTGTATAATAAACTCTTTTTAAACAAGGAATTTGTTGGTGAGTATAACCCACTTCTGGAGACCATTTCCAGATCCATGGTATTCCAAATTGAATAAAAAAGTGACACAAAGATAATCCTTCTATTAGGATTTTTTGATGTTGTAATTCAATCAATGTGGGAGATATTTCTACCCATTCATTATAATTCTTTTTTAATAAATCTGGTAAAATTTTTACCGAAGGGCCATATGATAGCCACCATTTATAAACCCAATTTGGGATGTCCCGTTTATAAACTTCTGGACAAATTTTGAAGAACCAAGAATGTTTCTTCTTTGAATTTTCATATAGAAAGGCTTTATTAAATGCCTCGATATAATCATAATAATTAAATTTAATAGGGATCCTGGTTTCAGGATGACACATCTCTTTATCCTTTAAGGGAGATGTTCCCCATTCTTCAACAGATATTATCTGTTTTATAATAATTTTACTAAAACTATATTCCTGGGTATTTCCAGACATATAGTGATGAATATCACAAGATTCTGTGACTTTAAGAATATTTTCATAATAAAATCTCTGCTTATATGAAGCAGTAGGGTATGACCCTTGATCAAGGTACCTTGTAATTAAGGTCCATGGTTGATCTTTATATTTAAGATCTTTAAAATCCAAGAGCAATATTATCTCTTTATTTGGATTTTGTTCATATAGAGCATCATCAGAATCTTCTGTCACAATATTGACATAGGATGAAGATGCTTCATTTGTTCCATCCTTCTTAGCTTTATAAGCCAAGAATTCTTGGAATAATTTATCATCAAAATTATTTCCTCTAGTATTACTTGAGGAGCTTGCAGTATTTGCAATATTTGCGGCTATTAGCCTTTGATGGCCAATTTGACCTAGGATTCTTCCCCCATTGGGACCTCTTCCTCTACCTCTTCCATTATGTTGGAAAGGTTGTTTTCCCCTATCTCAAGGAATCATTCCTGAAATATAATCAGGCAGAAGAGATTATTTTCTCTTTTTCTTTAAGAATCTTTATTTGATTCCTAAAATATTTTATTGAGTCCATAATTTCTATGTAATTACGAGCTCTATCAATAGGATGCATATCATAATTGTGCATCATATCACTCATTTGATAATATCTAGCCATTATCATGGCTGAATAATCATCCATTTCAATTTGTATATTATTATAGGCTATTTTAAGTGGTCCTTTTATCTTCTTCATGGTACCTGCAAAATAGACTATAAGAAATATTCTCTTGTTAAAAAATCAGGTAGACTATTATCTGTTCCCTTTTTATATATTATTTCAAAATCAAATGGTGCAAGATGAGATTGCCATCTAGCAAACATTTGTTTAGACACATCATGTTTAAAATCTTTATTAAACATATATTTTGCTGCTTGACAATCTGTTTTTATTAAAAACTTTTGATTGTATAAATCATCTTGAAATTTTAAAACACATTTAACTATGGCTAAGATTTCTTTTGCAATCGTAGCATAATTTTTCTGACTATTATTCCACTTTCCTGAGTGGAATCTTACAAGATATTCTTGTTTATCAATTGGGGAAATCTGCTTTAAGATTCCTCCATAACCAATATTACTGGCATCTGTTTCAATAATCTTCTCCCATTCAGGTTTTGCTATCATTAGACATGGAAGATTCTTAACATTTTGTTTAATCTTTTTTACTGCCTCAGTATGGATATCTGACCATGGCAGTGGATTCTTTTTAATCTGTCATATAAAACAGCTGTGTCTTGAGCTAAATTTTTATAATATGGTAAAATATAATTTAAACTTCCTAAAAATCTTTGTAACTGAGTTTTATCAGTTATCTCATCAGGAAATTTAGAAGCAAATTCAATACTTCTATTTATTGGAATAATATTTCCTTTTTCAATATTATGACCTAAAAATCTTATTTTTGTTTGAAAAAGTAATATTTTCGGCCTAGATATTACTAAACCATTTTGTATGATTATATCCTTAAAAATTTTTAAGTGTTTAAAATGAGTTTCAATATCTTTTGAAAATACTAAGATATCATCTATATAGACGATTATAAAATTGCTGAAATGAATAAAAATATCATTCATTATTTTCTGAAATTCACTTGGGGCATTTTTTAGACCAAATGGCATAACATTCCATTCATAATGACCAAATGGTACTGTAAAGGCAGTTTTATATCTGTCTTTCTCATCTATTTGGATTTGCCAATATCCAGATTTTAAATCAAATTTTGAAAATATTATAGCATCATTTAATCTGTCTAATAGATCTTTTTTGTTAGGTATAGGATACCTAATCCATTTTAAAACTTTATTTAAAGGTTTATAGTTTATTACTAACCTGGGTACTCCTCTTTCTTGCTCTGAATGTTTATTAACATAAAAAGCGGTACATGACCATGGAGACTTTGAAGGTCTTATTAAACCCTTTTCTATTAAAGTTTTTATTTCATTATATAAGGCTAATCCTTCTTGAATACAAGTTCCTATTAACTTGCCATAAGTATAATCTTCATAATTAATACTTACTTCTCCTTTTCTAAGGCTTTTCCTAACCCTTTCTGCAAATAAAGGAGGTAAACCATCAATAAACTTAGATTTCCAATGAGTACTATTAGACTCTGGGAGTTCCATAACTCTACTTAAGAAAGTATCTTTATACCATCTAAATGATGTAAGAGTTCTACATCTTAGATTTTGTAATAAAGTTCTTATATTTTCAGAATTATCTGACCATCTTCCTGTAAAATGATCAACAATATTAACTACCAGTGTATAAACTGCATTTGGAATTTGATTTCCATTTTCTTCTTTGATATCGTTTAAAATATTATGTTTATCTGCTTCAGTCAAATAGTTATCCCACCAGTCTTTTAATTGACCAGTGAATCCTGCTATTATCATTTTAGCAATATTTTGATCATAATTACCATTACCTTTACAGATAGTACTATACATCATCATTCTGTGTACAGTATCTGTAATCTGTTTATCAGTTTTGCCATCTATGTTCCATTCATAGATGTGTTTTCCATGATACGAATTATTAACTATGTATTCTTGTTCTTCTATTAGAACATCCTGTGGGGTTGGCCTAGGATAGTAATACTTCCTTTGTGTAGGCTTATTAGCAAATTTTTCCAGCTTTTTGATTTCATCATCAATTTTTTCTTGATAATTATCTCTATTTATGGAATCTGAAAATTCTTCAGTTAAAGTATTAATTTTTAAATTTGAAAATTTATCATTTAAATTTTTTAATTTTTTATCTAGTAATTCTTCTATTTCAGAATTAGATTTTAATTTAAAATCTTTTATTTCAGGCGGAGGTTGTATAGATGGAGTGGCTATAGTACCTTTCTCTTCTTCTTTATGAGAGAATTTTAAATTTTTTACTTGGGATATTAATTCATTTATTCTATCATTTATAGAATTTAATTGTTCTCCTAAAACAATTAAGCATATGTTTGTATAATTTTGTTGTTTAAACATATTATTTATGTGAGCTATTGTTACTGGTAATGTGTTTTCTTCCATTAATTTCTGAAAAGCTTGATAGTATCTTATTTCACTATCTTTTTCTATTTTAAATGGTTGATGAGGAGGAAAAGTAGTTTTTAAAATTTTTCCATTTATATTGTATTCTCTCTGTATAACAGAAATCATACTATTTGTATACTTATTTATAAACCATGGAACACCAGGTTTAATTGCATTTTCTTCACTAAGTTCTTTATAAAAAACTTCTTGAAACATATTTGTATCTTGGTTATCAAAATTTTTGAAAAACCAATTTCTAAATAATTTCCATTGTTCTCTATTAAATTCTTCACTAATTATTCTTCTTGCCAATGATCCTTGGCTAAAATTTATTTTTCTACTTGATTCATCATATTGAAAAATTCATTTCTGACTCGGTTAATTCCGGTTCATTAGGCTTATATACACCTCTTACTATATTATCAGAATTGATTCTTAATTCTTCTACCCTATTTTCAGGTAATTCTTCTCTTATTTGAGAAGTAGAAGCTCTAGACGGACTTCTAACAGTATATCCTAAAGGAGATATATGATAATTTGATGATCTAGAGGACATAGATCTAGATATTCTAGGTCTAATCTTATCAAATTGTATCTGAACTGATCCTTCAGATGTTTGAATGATATCTATTGGATTATTATCAATATATTGTTGTTTTGGCGTACAATTTTTTAGTATCCAACTATCAGGAAATTCTATTTCTTCCCACTTTATTTTTCTCCTAGTGGTAATATTTGATTTTCCAAAATTAGTTTCTATTATTATTGTTTCATTTAATGGTTTATCTACCATCTTACACTGAGGATTTAGTGTAAATAACGGTTTATAGTATATTCTATAACATATACAGATTACTTCTGACCCTGGAATATAATTATATCCATGAGTCTTAACATTTAATGTTAAAGCATCAGTTATATTAACATCAGTTAATGATAATTGTAGATTTGGGTAAACATTAAAATAAACTGGACCCTGTGATAGGCTAGATTGAACTATCCCTATTAAGGATTGCTTATAATCTAAATTTCTACCATCTCTTAAAGCTGCTATAAAGCTTTCTGGCAAACCTTCTAAAGTTAAAGGCTTAAATGCTATTTGCACTACTCCAATATGAATAAATTTATATTTATCTTTCTTATATCTTGCTAACTCTCTATTATTTAAGAGTTTTATCATCATATCCTCTTTATTAAGAGCAATTGTTTCTTCAGTAGTTTTAACTACTTGTTTTAAACCAATTTTTTCAAAAGTTCCAAGCTTACAAACTTGTTTGTAATCTATTTTTGGAATTGTCCATTTATTCAATAATTCTAAATTGTGAGGAATATCATATTCTTCCTCAATACTGTTTTTAACAGTATCTTTATCTTCTATGATATTCATTTTTTTTATTATCAAATCAATGTTGAACTTCCCCATAATAAAGTTTATATACCATGATTATTTTTTATTTACATGGCTCTGATACCACAAGGCAGGATCCTTGTGGGAAAATTAAAATAAAAACCCAAAATTTAAAAGATATTTTATAAAACATTTAACTTACAAACTTAGAATCTGAAAGTAAAAACCATTAAACATGTCCGAATCTTCAGACCTTGGTAAATTTTACATATACATCAACTGGCAAGTTTTCTTAGCATAAGATCAGTACAGGCCTGTGCCCTTTGGAACGCCTTTCAAACGGCTTAATGAAACGGGCTGCCATAATTCGACCACTATGCTAATTATCTGCCTGTTTAGTATATAACCCGTCCAAAATTATTCAAGCATAGTTTAAAACATTTTCCCTTCCAGACTCTTTTTTTTTTTTTTATATATATATATATATAGGTTTATAAACTTATCATGGTTTGGTTCAACATTGATTTGATTTGTTTAGCCTTCCATTAGGCTAATGAACATAGAAAATAAATAAATAGAAAAATGATTCAGAAGTTATTACCTCTGTTATGAGACACCAAGATGATTGCTTGAAACCAGCAGAATTTTATTACTTGAAATATTTTACAAGAGATTTAGAGAGAGAGAGAGAGTTGATCGTAAGATCCGGTGTTTCTCCGATCAGGTGTCTAAAACTAAAGACTTGAGCTCCTTTTATAATGAGAGTCTCAAGGTACAAACAAAACATGAACAGTAAATTACAATAATTTGAGACGATTTTTCTTTTGAAATTTTCAAAAGTAGACATTATTATGTCTCCAATAATTCAACTTTAATCAATTATGTCGGCCCCATCAGCAGACTTATCAACCTCTTCATTTGTCTTTTTCCATTTTTTCCTTGGATACCGATTTTTTGAGATCTTCAAGCATCTCATCCAGATCCTCTTCTAGAATTTCTTCATCAGACGCATATGGGTCTTGGGATTCCCCTGGAAGTATATCATCTTCTGACTTATTTGTAGACATTTCTGAGATATAATCTTCTTGATCATTGTCTTGGAAATTTTTCATTAAATCTTTTTGATTTCTTGAAAATATATTGCCAACAATTCTTTTTAGAGACTTGATTTTCTCCTTTCATTTTAATTTTTTGGGATATTTCCTGGAACGGACTTGGAGATTCTCTCTGAGTCTTCAAGCTAATCTGCTTTGAGTATAACTCTATAGTGTCTTGAATTTTTTGTAAGGTTTCTTGACCTTCTGGGACGCCATTGTTGTCAAGCTTCATCATTTTCTTCCAAAATTTTGTATAATAAACTCTTTTTAAACAAGGAATTTGTTGGTGAGTATAACCCACTTCTGGAGACCATTTCCAGATCCATGGTATTCCAAATTGAATAAAAAAGTGACACAAAGATAATCCTTCTATTAGGATTTTTGATGTTGTAATTCAATCAATGTGGGAGATATTTCTACCCATTCATTATAATTCTTTTTTAATAAATCTGGTAAAATTTTTACCGAAGGGCCATATGATAGCCACCATTTATAAACCCAATTTGGGATGTCCCGTTTATAAACTTCTGGACAAATTTTGAAGAACCAAGAATGTTTCTTCTTTGAATTTTCATATAGAAAGGCTTTATTAAATGCCTCGATATAATCATAATAATTAAATTTAATAGGGATCCTGGTTTCAGGATGACACATCTCTTTATCCTTTAAGGGAGATGTTCCCCATTCTTCAACAGATATTATCTGTTTTATAATAATTTTACTAAAACTATATTCCTGGGTATTTCCAGACATATAGTGATGAATATCACAAGATTCTGTGACTTTAAGAATATTTTCATAATAAAATCTCTGCTTATATGAAGCAGCAGGGTATGACCCTTGATCAAGGTACCTTGTAATTAAGGTCCATGGTTGATCTTTATATTTAAGATCTTTAAAATCCAAGAGCAATATTATCTCTTTATTTGGATTTTGTTCATATAGAGCATCATCAGAATCTTCTGTCACAATATTGACATAGGATGAAGATGCTTCATTTGTTCCATCCTTCTTAGCTTTATAAGCCAAGAATTCTTGGAATAATTTATCATCAAAATTATTTCCTCTAGTATTACTTGAGGAGCTTGCAGTATTTGCAATATTTGCGGCTATTAGCCTTTGATGGCCAATTTGACCTAGGATTCTTCCCCCATTGGGACCTCTTCCTCTACCTCTTCCATTATGTTGGAAAGGTTGTTTTCCCCTATCTCGAGGAATCATTCCTGAAATATAATCAGGCAGAAGAGATTATTTTCTCTTTTTCTTTAAGAATCTTTATTTGATTCCTAAAATATTTTATTGAGTCCATAATTTCTATGTAATTACGAGTTCTATCAATAGGATGCATATCATAATTGTGCATCATATCACTCATTTGATAATATCTAGCCATTATCATGGCTGAATAATCATCCATTTCAATTTGTATATTATTATAGGCTATTTTAAGTGGTCCTTTTATCTTCTTCATGGTACCTGCAAAATAGACTATAAGAAATATTCTCTTGTTAAAAAATCAGGTAGACTATTATCTGTTCCTTTTTATATATTATTTCAAAATCAAATGGTGCAAGATGAGATTGCCATCTAGCAAACATTTGTTTAGACACATCATGTTTAAAATCTTTATTAAACATATATTTTGCTGCTTGACAATCTGTTTTTATTAAAAACTTTTGATTGTATAAATCATCTTGAAATTTTAAAACACATTTAACTATGGCTAAGATTTCTTTTGCAATCGTAGCATAATTTTTCTGACTATTATTCCACTTTCCTGAGTGGAATCTTACAAGATATTCTTGTTTATCAATTGGGGAAATCTGCTTTAAGATTCCTCCATAACCAATATTACTGGCATCTGTTTCAATAATCTTCTCCCATTCAGGTTTTGCTATCATTAGACATGGAAGATTTTTAACATTTTGTTTAATCTTTTTTACTGCCTCAGTATGGATATCTGACCATGGCAGTGGATTCTTTTTTAATCTGTCATATAAAACAGCTGTGTCTTGAGCTAAATTTTTATAATATGGTAAAATATAATTTAAACTTCCTAAAAATCTTTGTAACTGAGTTTTATCAGTTATCTCATCAGGAAATTTAGAAGCAAATTCAATACTTCTATTTATTGGAATAATATTTCCTTTTTCAATATTATGACCTAAAAATCTTATTTTTGTTTGAAAAAGTAACATTTTTGGCCTAGATATTACTAAACCATTTTGTATGATTATATCCTTAAAAATTTTTAAGTGTTTAAAATGAGTTTCAATATCTTTTGAAAATACTAAGATATCATCTATATAGACGATTATAAAATTGCTGAAATGAATAAAAATATCATTCATTATTTTCTGAAATTCACTTGGGGCATTTTTTAGACCAAATGGCATAACATTCCATTCATAATGACCAAATGGTACTGTAAAGGCAGTTTTATATCTGTCTTTCTCATCTATTTGGATTTGCCAATATCCAGATTTTAAATCAAATTTTGAAAATATTATAGCATCATTTAATCTGTCTAATAGATCTTTTTTGTTAGGTATAGGATACCTAATCCATTTTAAAACTTTATTTAAAGGTTTATAGTTTATTACTAACCTGGGTACTCCTCTTTCTTGCTCTGAATGTTTATTAACATAAAAAGCGGTACATGACCATGGAGACTTTGAAGGTCTTATTAAACCTTTTCTATTAAAGTTTTTATTTCATTTTTACATAATTCTAGATATTCAGAATTCATCTGACATGGTCTTGCTTTTGTAGGTATTTGATTCTCATGAAAATCATTTTCATATGGGAGAGAAACAATATGTTTCTTTCTATCCCAAAAAGCATTTGGATGATCATTACAAATTTGTAAAGAGAATTGATCTTGTATTAGTTTTATTTTTCCTGTAATTTAGGATTTTTTAATCTCTCTTCTATTGTAAGAGTATTTATTTCTTGTTTAAGAAAATTAATTTGATTTTGTTTTGCTTGAATTAATGATTCTTCAATATCATTTATAAATCTATGGATAGGTTTGTGAACAAATTGAAAAGTTATTTCTTTTCCTTTATAAGTTCCCGTAATAGATTTTTCATCAATATGTTTTATTGGAAATATCTTATTCCAAAATGGTGTACCAAGTATTATTTGGCTAGTTAGATTTTTTACAATCATAAAGCTGTTTGGAATACAGACTTTATCCTGGCAAATATATGCTTGAGGTAATTTATAATTTATAATCATTGGTTCTCCACCAGCAGAACTAACTCTATGAGTAGTCTTATGAAAATACTTAGTAGGGATAATACCCTCTTGGACACAATTTAAATCAGCTCCACTATCTAGTAAAGCTACTAATTCTATTGAATAATTGTTTTCTATTAATAACTTAATTTTTATATGCCATTTATGGGATATAACCATCTCATATATGGATAAAAATCTTTCATCTCTATCTAAAGATGTTAAAAATCTCCTAGAGGCTTCAGGATTATCTATAATTTCCTTCATCTCTAAGCTTCTTATTCTTTCTTCTAGGGTTACATTTTTTCCCTTCAGATTCTTAATTTCTATTTTTAGATTATCAATCTCTATTTTTAATTCTTCAATATTGACAGAATTTCCAATCTTGTTTTTCTGACTTAATTGTCTTCTCACTTCACTTAAGGTATAAGGCTTAAAATCTTCAACAGCTATAGACGTTGAAGGTTTATCTTTCCCAATTATTTGAGAAGTAATTTTTTCCCTAATTTCATTGTCTTCTATTGCTTTTAATAGATCTAATATATCATTAGAAATAACATTTATTTCCATATTCTCAAATTGAGCTATAATTTGATAAATATCTTCTTCATTATCTGTATCTGATTTACAGCATTCTTTCCCTGTTTTACAAGGAAAACATTCATCATCTGAAGTTATTAAATCTTCTTCTTCTAATATATTTAATTCTTCATATGAAGAGTGTTCTGATTCTGAATTAGACTCAGAATTGATTAGAATTTTAGATAATGTATCTTTTAATTCTTTATCTTCAATATTATTGAGTTTTTTCTTTACCCAGCAAGTTTTTGCTTTATGACCTGGACGACCACATTTTTTGCATATTATATATGGCTTATAGGGTTTATAATCCCTTTTTCTTTTAGATTTTCTTTCTTCTCTTTTTTGTTTTCTTTTTTATAATTTTTATTCCTTTGAGAAGATATTAAATTCTTTTTATTATGATTTTCCCTGATTTCTTCCATACCAAATTGACTACAAAATTGTCCTAATTGTCTCTTTTCATTAAGAGAATGCTTTTTAATCTGTTGATTAAGCTTTATTTCATTACATAAGGCTAATCCTTCCTGAATACAAGTTCCTATTAACTTGCCATAAGTATAATCTTCATAATTAATACTTACTTCTCCTTTTCTAAGGCTTTCCTAACCTTTCTGCAAATAAAGGAGGTAAACCATCAATAAACTTAGATTTTCAATGAGTACTATTAGACTCTGGGAGTTCCATAACTCTACTTAAGAAAGTATCTTTATACCATCTAAATGATGTAAGAGTTCTACATCTTAGATTTTGTAATAAAGTTCTTATATTTCAGAATTATCTGACCATCTTCCTGTAAAATGATCTACAATATTAACTACCAGTGTATAAACTGCATTTGGAATTTGATTTCCATTTTCTTCTTTGATATCGTTTAAAATATTATGTTTATCTGCTTCAGTCAAATAGTTATCCCACCAGCCTTTAATTGACCAGTGAATCCTGCTATTATCATTTTAGCAATATTTTGATCATAATTACCATTACCTTTACAGATAGTACTATACATCATCATTCTGTGTACAGTATCTGTAATCTGTTTATCAGTTTTGCCATCTATGTTCCATTCATAGATGTGTTTCCATGATACGAATTATTAACTATGTATTCTTGTTCTTCTATTAGAACATCCTGTGGGTTGGCCTAGGATAGTAATACTTCCTTTGTGTAGGCTTATTAGCAAATTTTTCCAGCTTTTTGATTTCATCATCAATTTTTCTTGATAATTATCTCTATTTATGGAATCTGAAAATTCTTCAGTTAAAGTATTAATTTTAAATTTGAAATTTATCATTTAAATTTTTTAATTTTTATCTAGTAATTCTTCTATTTCAGAATTAGATTTTAATTTAAAATCTTTTATTTCAGGCGGAGGTTGTATAGATGGAGTGGCTATAGTACCTTTCTCTTCTTCTTTATGAGAGAATTTTAAATTTTTTACTTGGGATATTAATTCATTTATTCTATCATTTATAGAATTTAATTGTTCTCCTAAAACAATTAAGCATATGTTTGTATAATTTTATTGTTTAAACTATTATTTATGTGAGCTATTGTTACTGGTAATGTGTTTTCTTCCATTAATTTCTGAAAAGCTTGATAGTATCTTATTTCACTATCTTTTTCTATTTTAAATGGTTGATGAGGAGGAAAAGTAGTTTTTAAAATTTTTCCATTTATATTGTATTCTCTCTGTATAACAGAAATCATACTATTTGTATACTTATTTATAAACCATGGAACACCAGGTTTAATTGCATTTTCTTCACTAAGTTCTTTATAAAAAACTTCTTGAAACATATTTGTATCTTGGTTATCAAAATTTTGAAAAACCAATTTCTAAATAATTTCCATTGTTCTCTATTAAATTCTTCACTAATTATTCTTCTTGCCAATGATCCTTGGCTAAAATTTATTTTTTCTACTTGATTCATCATATTGAAAAATTCATTTCTGACTCGGTTAATTCCGGTTCATTAGGCTTATATACACCTCTTACTATATTATCAGAATTGATTCTTAATTCTTCTACCCTATTTTCAGGTAATTCTTCTCTTATTTGAGAAGTAGAAGCTCTAGACAGACTTCTAACAGTATATCCTAAAGGAGATATATGATAATTTGATGATCTAGAGGACATAGATCTAGATATTCTAGGTCTAATCTTATCAAATTGTATCTGAACTGATCCTTCAGATGTTTGAATGATATCTATTGGATTATTATCAATATATTGTTGTTTTGGCGTACAATTTTTAGTATCCAACTATCAGGAAATTCTATTTCTTCCCACTTTATTTTTCTCCTAGTGGTAATATTTGATTTTCCAAAATTAGTTTCTATTATTATTGTTTCATTTAATGGTTTATCTACCATCTTACACTGAGGATTTAGTGTAAATAACGGTTTATAGTATATTCTATAACATATACAGATTACTTCTGACCCTGGAATATAATTATATCCATGAGTCTTAACATTTAATGTTAAAGCATCAGTTATATTAACATCAGTTAATGATAATTGTAGATTTGGGTAAACATTAAAATAAACTGGACCCTGTGATAGGCTAGATTGAACTATCCCTATTAAGGATTGCTTATAATCTAAATTTCTACCATCTCTTAAAGCTGCTATAAAGCTTTCTGGCAAACCTTCTAAAGTTAAAGGCTTAAATGCTATTTGCACTACTCCAATATGAATAAATTTATATTTATCTTTCTTATATCTTGCTAACTCTCTATTATTTAAGAGTTTTATCATCATATCCTCTTTATTAAGAGCAATTGTTTCTTCAGTAGTTTTAACTACTTGTTTTAAACCAATTTTTTCAAAAGTTTCAAGCTTATAAACTTGTTTGTAATCTATTTTTGGAATTGTTCATTTATTCAATAATTCTAAATTGTGAGGAATATCATATTCTTCCTCAATACTGTTTTTAACAGTATCTTTATCTTCTATGATATTCATTTTGTTTAAATCAAATCAATGTTGAACTTCCCCATAATAAAGTTTATATACCATGATTATTTTTTATTTACATGGCTCTGATACCACAAGGCAGGATCCTTGTGGGAAAATTAAAATAAAAACCCAAAATTTAAAAGATATTTTATAAAACATTTAAATTAAAAACTTAGAATCTGAAAGTAAAAACCATTAAACATGTCCGAATCTTCAGACCTTGGTAAATTTTTACATATACATCAACTGGCAAGTTTTCTTAGCATAAGATCAGTACAGGCCTGTGCCCTTTGGAACGCCTTTCAAACGGCTTAATGAAACGGGCTGCCATAATTCGACCACTATACTAATTATCTGCCTGTTTAGTATATAACCCATCCAAAATTATTCAAGCATAGTTTAAAACATTTTTCCCTTCCAGACTCTTTTTTTTTTTTTTTATATATAGTTTTATCAAATTATATATATCTGATTATTGGTAAATCAGATACAGATAATGAAGAAGATATTTATCAAATTATAGCTCAATTTGAGAATATGGAAATAAATGTTATTTCTAATGATATATTAGATCTATTAAAAGCAATAGAAGACAATGAAATTAGGGAAAAAATTACTTCTCAAATAATTGGGAAAGATAAACCTTCAACGTCTATAGCTGTTGAAGATTTTAAGCCTTATACCTTAAGTGAAGTGAGAAGACAATTAAGTCAGAAAAACAAGATTGGAAATTCTGTCAATATTGAAGAATTAAAAATAGAGATTGATAATCTAAAAATAGAAATTAAGAATCTGAAGGGAACAAATGTAACCCTAGAAGAAAGAATAAGAAGCTTAGAGATGAAGGAAATTATAGATAATCCTGAAGCCTCTAGGAAATTTTTAACATCTTTAGATAGAGATGAAAGATTTTTATCCATATATGAGATGGTTATATGTAACACCCGTATTTTTATTATCAAGAAATAAAGGAATAAAGAGAAAGAAAGAAAAAGAAGAAAAAGGGAAGTCAACCCCAAGTTGGAGGACCAAAAGTGCAAAATGATAAAAAGATCTTATAAAGTTGGTAAAAAGGTGGCATGGCCGCCCATTACCATCTGCACAACATTTTTCAATCGGGTTTTAGAGAGAGAAAACAGCAGGGGCAGAATACCATCGAGATTTTTGAAGAAAGATCCGAGAAATTCGAAGCTTTTGGTAAGAATTCTCTAGTTTTTGAAGCTTTAGATAATTCTAGAACCTATGTGTGCTTATAAGTGTGTCTTGTGTGTTCGGGTGATGTGGTGTGGGTGTTCTAGGTGTTAGAACAAGTTGAGGAGGTTCGGGTGCAGAGTGCAAACTCGAAGAAAACGACTAAGGTGAGTTCTAGACCCATTTTACTGGTTTTTTTAAATGTTTTGGGGCTGGAAGTGCATGTAAACATGTTTTTATAAAACTTGGGTTTGATACCCGTATGGTTAGAATGTGCGTATGTTTATGTTTATGTTAGTTTATGCCTAAAATCATATGTTTATGTTTAGAATTAGGCATTATGATGTTTGGGACTTGGTTTATGGATTAGACACATGAACAGGTTGCAATATGTTTGAAAATGGGACTTAGAATAAATCAGCAAAAGTTGGTAAGTCCACTAGTGGTCATACGACCAACAGTGTGGTCGTATGACCAGAATATTTTTCTAAGTGTTGAGCCCAATAGGACTCATACGACCAACAGTGGTCATATGAATATGTGATATTTTCTAAGTCTGAGGCCCACAGGACTCATACGACCAACAGTGGTCGTATGATGATGATGAAAATCCTAAGTGTGGACTCATACGACCAACAGTGGTCGTATGATCCAAATATGTTTCTAAGTCCAGAGTGGTACGACCAGCAGGGGTCATACGACCAGGTCGTATGACCAGTGGATAATTCTAAGTGTTAAGTGAAAAGTCCAGCAGGACTCATACGACTAATAGTGCTCATACGACCAGAGGGTTATACGCCCAACAGGGCTAAAACGACTAGGACACTTAGAAATTTTCAGGAAATTTCCAGTAAGCCCGAAGTTCGAGGTTTGACCAGGGTTGACTAGGGTTAATAAATAATGATGTCTCATGCATATAATGATGAGTATGATTAACCCTAATTGTTACTAATATTATTATTAGTGCATTATTGTTATCAATATTATTAAGATATTGTTAAGTAAGGTATGATGAATGTATGATGATGAACGTATGATGATGAATGTATGATGATGTTTGAATGTAATAATATCCCTTTTCTTAATATTATTAATATTATGATTAGGAATATTATTAAGAGAATGAACAATATTATTAATAATATTATTTGTATTATTATTATTATTATGCTTAGTAATAATAATACTGTATGTTCTATGTGGAATGATCATGATCAATAATTATTATCATTAATAAAGTGGAAGATTAATGATAAAGAGGAATGGAACGTGAACGAATGAACGAAAGTCTTGCAAGCAAATGAATGGAGGTGCACACCCCTGGCAGGTGTTAGCTCAACTGTGATGCGGGTTCGCTACCCCGAAGGATGCACACAGGATCAATCCTTGGGATTGATATAGAGGTGAGTGACTTGGTGTCACAACAGACTCACAGGAATGTAGGTCAATCTTTGTGATTGGCTTAGAGGTGAGTGACTTGGTGTCACAACAGACTCACAGTATATGGGTCAATCTTTGTGATTGGCTCAGAGGTGAGCGACTTGGTGTTGCAACAGACTCACAGTTTAATTAAAAAGGAATGTTTAAAAGTACGAATTGAACGATGATGCAGATAATGAAAGTATTACCTATGTGTACGTACGATGTATGATCACTTGTGACAAATTGAGCAATGGTTTTTGAACGAAAATTAAAGTATTTTAACTACAAAACTAGAACTCACTCAGCAACGCTGACTTTTATGTATTTTCCAGTTGGCAGGTGACAGGTTGCTGAGGATGGCACACAGGGATGGCTACTTGGCGGGAAGACTGACATCCATTTTGTTTTGACGATACTGTTGTTCTGTAATTCATTCAATCAAACATTTTGTGACTTAGAAACTAGAATGTATTGCTTAGCAACAGTTTTTATTATGAATGGATGTTTTTGTTAAACATAATTCCGCTGCTTAAATTTTAATATGTATATTTTATGCTGTGAATGACCAACTGTGAGGTGCCCGGGAACGGGGCCTTACAAGTTGGTATCAGAGCTAAAGTTTAAGTGAATTGGGTAAAATTTTTCAAAATAAACCTTAACTTAAACTGAAAATGGACGGAAAGAGGGATGTCAGCCCGAGTAGCCATGTGCCATCAGGTATTGTTTTCTTAAAAGTCAACCAGACTTATGTGCGTGTGCTATATGGATTATGTGTTCTTAGTAGATTTAGATACTGATGTAGTCAGGATAGGAAATGCTTGGGGTGTGAAGAGTAAAGTAAGTGGCTAATCACAACTGGCCACTGTAATTAGGGACTTACTATACTTGACATAAACTAAGCTGTTCCTTGAATGACTGTTTTAGTGTTTGAATCTTATAGTGCATAGGAGAATGGCTGGGAAGAAACCTTCTAAGGCTGCTAGAGGAAGAGGTCGTCCGCGTACGACTAGGAACAGCACTAAAGCTCCTAAGACGACTCCTGTGAACCCTGAGGTTCCTAACCGGAATGAAGAAACCGAGAATGCGAGCCTGAATGCCTCAGCTAGGGAGGCGATTGCTGATGAGGTACACCAAGTCCTGCAGGCAGTCATGCCATCTGTGGTGACTGATGTTATTCGTGCTGTGAGGAATGAAGAGAGAAAGGAGAAGGAGGATAGGAGAGGGTCAACTGGGAAGGAAAGCAAGGGAGGAGATGAACGGCCGAATCCTGAGGTAGTAGTATCAGATGAAGAGGAAGATGATGTGGTTGGGGTGACGACCAAGGGATGCAATTACGGGGCATTCCAGAGGTGCAGGCCCCCGACTTTTGATGGAAATGGCAATGCTACTGCTGCCCATCGTTGGGTAAGGGAAATGGAAGCGGTACTCGAGATCAGTGAGTGCCGGGAAGATCAGAAGGTAAAATTTGCCACCCACTCTTTTACTGACTCAGCATTATGTTGGTGGGACAATATTGTCCAAGCTGAGGGGAGCAGGGCCATAAGCAAGATGAAGTGGCCCGAGTTGAAGAAGCTGGTGATTGAGGAATTCTGTCCTCACAGGGAAACTGGATAAGATCGAGAGGGAGTTTCTGCAACTCGAGGCGGGAATCATGAACCACCAGCAATACACTGCCAAGTTCAATGAAATGGCAAGGCTGGTGCCGGACCAAGTGACACCGGTATCTCGCAAGATTAACCGGTATATTCAGGGACTACCAGCCGATATTCGTAGGCATTTGATTGCTGCACGACAAGCACTTTTAGGTCGGCAGTAGACTTGGCTGGGAGGCTCTACGATGAGAGAGAAGTAGCGGATGCGGAGGTGAAGAAGACTGGTGGTGGTGACCGAAACTGGAATGGGAAACGGTTCGGGCGTGGCGGTTTTACTCCGAACAATAAAAAGATGAAAGTGGATGACCGAAGGGTGGGGTCATCAAGCTCGAAGCCCAAAAGGTGTGGCAAGTGCGGGAAGGAGCACACGGGTGAGTGCAAATCGGGGCTCAACGTGTGTTTCAAGTGCGGGAAGCCGGGGCATATGCTGAAGGATTGTAAGGATCTGAGGTGTTATAACTGCGGCGAGGCGGGCCATATGAGCAGGGATTGCAGGAAGCCAAGGGTTGAGAGTTCCGGGGGAAAGAAGACGGCCGGAACTGAAGGGCAGAGGGCGAGCGCCAGAGCTTTCACCATGACCAGAGAGGAGGCTAGGACGGACCCCGATGTTGTGTCAGGTACGTTCCTAGTAAATCAAACTCTTGCTTCTGTGTTATTTGATTCTGGTGCTAGTAGGAGTTTCATTTCTGCTACTTTCTGTGCTAAACTGCCTGTTAGGAGTAAATGCATTGATAAGTCCTTTGATGTAGAAACCGCTATTGGAAAATCCACTAGGGTTACGGATGTGATAGAGGGCTGTACCATAGAATTAGAGGGCCATAGGTTTGCTGCCAGGTTACATGTGATGCCTCTAGGAGGATTTGATGTAGTGTTAGGGATGGACTGGTTAGCAACCTACGAAGCAAATATCGTGTGCCGAAAGAAGATGATTAGACTGACGGCGACCGACGGAAGTCCGGTGACGATTTATGGCGATCGAGTTACGACGATTCCGAAGGTGATCTCGATGGCGGTGGCGGGAAAGTGTATGAGGCGCGGATGTAGCGCCTACTTATGTTATGTAAAGAACGTAGAGACGCCAACACCACAACTATGTGATGTACCAGTGGTGTGTGACTTTCCGGATGTGTTTCCCGAGGACTTATCGGGTTTGCCACCAGACCGAGAGATCGAGTTCCAGATCGACCTGATACCGGGTGCCCAACCTGTCGCGAAAGCACCGTATCGCTTGGCTCCGACGGAGATGAAAGAATTGATGGATCAGTTGCAGGAGCTGCTGGATAAGGGGTTTATCCGACCGAGTATCTCACCTTGGGGTGCTCCGGTTCTGTTCGTAAAGAAGAAGGATGGTAGTATGCGGATGTGCATCGACTACCACGAGCTGAATAAGCTGACGGTGAAGAACAGATACCCCTTACCAAGGATCGATGACTTGTTTGACCAGCTCCAGGGTGCCAGTTGGTTCTCGAGGATAGATCTTCGATCTGGCTACCATCAATTGAAGGTGAAGGAGCAGGACATTCCTAAAACAGCTTTCGTACGCGTTATGGACATTATGAGTTTCTCGTCATGTCATTTGGTCTAACTAACGCGCCAGCTGCTTTTATGGACTTGATGAACCGAGTGTGTCGGCCAATGTTAGATAAATCAGTGATTGTGTTCATCGATGATATCCTGATTTATTCGAGGAGTGAAGAAGAGCATGCCGGTCACATTCGGGAAGTGTTGGAGACTTTAAGAAGGGAGAAACTGTATGCTAAGTTCTCCAAGTGTGCCTTCTGGTTACGCGAGGTACAATTTCTGGGTCACGTGGTAAATGCAGAAGGAATAATGGTGGACCCAGCAAAGGTTGAGGCTGTGATGCAATGGAAATCACCAAAGACGCCATCCGAGATTCGTAGCTTCTTGGGATTGGCGGGCTATTACAGAAGATTTATTCAAGACTTCTCAGGATAGCCTCACCTTTGACAAAATTGACTCGTAAGGACGTAAAGTTCGTGTGGGGTCGAGAGCAGGAGACGGCTTTTGAGGAATTAAAGACGAGACTAACACAAGCTCCTGTTTTGACTTTGCCCGAGGGGAATGAAGACTTAGTGGTCTATTCAGATGCATCTTATTTTGGGCTAGGTTGCGTGTTGATGCAACGTGGAAGAGTAATAGCCTATGCATCTCGACAACTGAAAACCCACGAAGTCAACTATCCACACACGATCTAGAACTAGCTGCGGTGGTTTTTGCATTGAAGATATGGCGGCACTATCTATACGGGACGAAGTGCACTATCTTCACAGACCACAAAAGTTTGAAGTATTTCTTCGAGCAGAAGGATCTCAACATGAGGCAGAGGCGGTGGTTGGAACTGATAAAAGATTATGATTGTGAGATCCATTACCACCCGGGCAAAGCCAATGTGGTGGCTGATGCCCTTAGCCGAAAAGAAAGGCCTGAGCCAATCCGGGTGAAGGCTTATCAATTGATCATGACCTCCGACGTGATGACACAGGTTAAGGAGTTTCAAGATGAGGCTTTGAAAGAAGATCGTCTTAACTCCGAAAGGATGAGAGGTCTAGTGACGGAATTGGGTGAGAACACTCTAGGTGTTAAGACCCGATTTGGGCGAATGTGGATTCCTCGATACGGGGATCTACGTAGTAGAATTATGGATGAGGCCCACAAGACACGATACTCCATTCACCCCGGTGCTACCAAAATGTACCACGATATGAAGAAGACTACTGGTGGCCGGGCATGAAACGCGACGTAGTGGAGTACGTAAGTAAGTGCTTGACTTGCTTACAAGTGAAGGCGGAACACCAGAAGCCCTACGGGAAGATCCAACCGTTGGATATACCCGAATGGAAGTGGGAACACATCACCATGGACTTCATCACGAAGTTACCACGTACCCCGAAAGGGTATGATGCTATATGGGTGATAGTTGATCGATTGACGAAGAGTGCCCACTTCCTACCGATCCGCGAGACGTATTCATCTGAAAGATTGGCGGATCTGTTCATCAAAGAAATTGTAGCTCGTCATGGGGTGCCGGTGTCTATTGTATCTGATCGCGACACCCGGTTTACCTCCAAGTTTTGGAAGAGATTTCATGATGCGATGGGGACGAGACTGCATATTAGCACGGCATATCATCCTCAGACAGACGGTCAGTCTGAGAGGACGATCCAAACACTCGAAGATATGCTTCGGGCGTGCGTGATTGACTTTGGAGGAAGTTGGGACGATCACCTGCCGTTAGCAGAATTCTCGTACAACAATAGTTATCATGCCAGCATTGGCATGCCACCTTACGAGATGCTATACGGGAGGAGGTGTAGGACGCCCGTATGTTGGGGAGACATTGGGCAGAAAGAACTGGGAGGTGTTGAGGTGATTGAAGCAACGACTGAGAAATTAGAAAAGATCAAAGCCTTCATGAAGGCGGCGAAAGATAGGCAAAAGTCGTATGCTGACAAGAGGCGAAGACCGATAGAGTTCAAGGTTGGTGACCGAGTTATGCTGAAGGTCTCGCCCTGGAAGGGAATCATTAGATTCAGGAAAAGAGGTAAGCTAAGCCCGAGGTACATAGGACCTTTCCGAATTATCGCACGAGTAGGAGAGGTGGCCTATCGACTTGAATTGCCAGATGAGTTAAGTGGAATTCATCCTACATTCCATGTATCTCATCTAAGGAAGTGCTTAGCTGATGAAGACATGGTTGTACCACTGGGGATATTGAAGTAGACGAACGGCTCAACTACGTGGAGCAACCAGTGGCAATCATTGATCGTAAAGAAAAGAGGTTGAGGAATAAAGTGGTTCCTCTTGTGCGTGTACAGTGGAAGCACAGGAAGGGATCCGAGTCTACGTGGGAGACTGAAGAAGAGATGAGACAACACTACCCACATCTGTTTGAGGAATAACAGGTTTCGGGGACGAAACCTATATAAGGGGGGTGGACTTGTAACACCCGTATTTTTATTATCAAGAAATAAAGGAATAAAGAGAAAGAAGAAAAAGAAGAAAAAGGGAAGTCAACCCCAAGTTGGAGGACCAAAAGTGCAAAATGATAAAAAGATCTTATAAAGTTGGTAAAAAGGTGGCATGGCCGCCCATTACCATCTGCACAACATTTTTCAATCGGGTTTTAGAGAGAGAAACAGCAGGGGCAGAATACCATCGAGATTTTTGAAGAAAGATCCGAGAAATTCGAAGCTTTTGGTAAGAATTCTCTAGTTTTGAAGCTTTAGATAATTCTAGAACCCTATGTGTGCTTATAAGTGTGTCTTGTGTGTTCGGGTGATGTGGTGTGGGTGTTCTAGGTGTTAGAACAAGTTGAGGAGGTTCGGGTGCAGAGTGCAAACTCGAAGAAAACGACTAAGGTGAGTTCTAGACCCCATTTTACTGGTTTTTTTAAATGTTTTGGGGCTGGAAGTGCATGTAAACATGTTTTTATAAAACTTGGGTTTGATACCCGTATGGTTAGAATGTGCGTATGTTTATGTTTATGTTAGTTTATGCCTAAAATCATATGTTTATGTTTAGAATTAGGCATTATGATGTTTGGGACTTGGTTTATGGATTAGACACATGAACAGGTTGCAATATGTTTGAAAATGGGACTTAGAATAAATCAGCAAAAGTTGGTAAGTCCACTAGTGGTCATACGACCAACAGTGTGGTCGTATGACCAGAATATTTTTCTAAGTGTTGAGCCCAATAGGACTCATACGACCAACAGTGGTCATATGAATATGTGATATTTTCTAAGTCTGAGGCCCACAGGACTCATACGACCAACAGTGGTCGTATGATGATGATGAAAATCCTAAGTGTGGACTCATACGACCAACAGTGGTCGTATGATCCAAATATGTTTCTAAGTCCAGAGTGGTACGACCAGCAGGGGTCATACGACCAGGTCGTATGACCAGTGGATAATTCTAAGTGTTAAGTGAAAAGTCCAGCAGGACTCATACGACTAATAGTGCTCATACGACCAGAGGGTTATACGCCCAACAGGGCTAAAACGACTAGGACACTTAGAAATTTTCAGGAAATTTCCAGTAAGCCCGAAGTTCGAGGTTTGACCAGGGTTGACTAGGGTTAATAAATAATGATGTCTCATGCATATAATGATGAGTATGATTAACCCTAATTGTTACTAATATTATTATTAGTGCATTATTGTTATCAATATTATTAAGATATTGTTAAGTAAGGTATGATGAATGTATGATGATGAACGTATGATGATGAATGTATGATGATGTTTGAATGTAATAATATCCCTTTTCTTAATATTATTAATATTATGATTAGGAATATTATTAAGAGAATGAATAATATTATAATAATATTATTTGTATTATTATTATTATTATGCTTAGTAATAATAATACTGTATGTTCTATGTGGAATGATCATGATCAATAATTATTATCATTAATAAAGTGGAAGATTAATGATAAAGAGGAATGGAACGTGAACGAATGAACGAAAGTCTTGCAAGCAAATGAATGGAGGTGCACACCCCTGGCAGGTGTTAGCTCAACTGTGATGCGGGTTCGCTACCCCGAAGGATGCACACAGGATCAATCCTTGGGATTGATATAGAGGTGAGTGACTTGGTGTCACAACAGACTCACAGGAATGTAGGTCAATCTTTGTGATTGGCTTAGAGGTGAGTGACTTGGTGTCACAACAGACTCACAGTATATGGGTCAATCTTTGTGATTGGCTCAGAGGTGAGCGACTTGGTGTTGCAACAGACTCACAGTTTAATTAAAAAGGAATGTTTAAAAGTACGAATTGAACGATGATGCAGATAATGAAAGTATTACCTATGTGTACGTACGATGTATGATCACTTGTGACAAATTGAGCAATGGTTTTGAACGAAAATTAAAGTATTTTAACTACAAAACTAGAACTCACTCAGCAACGCTGACTTTTATGTATTTTCCAGTTGGCAGGTGACAGGTTGCTGAGGATGGCACACAGGGATGGCTACTTGGCGGGAAGACTGACATCCATTTTGTTTTGACGATACTGTTGTTCTGTAATTCATTCAATCAAACATTTTGTGACTTAGAAACTAGAATGTATTGCTTAGCAACAGTTTTTATTATGAATGGATGTTTTTGTTAAACATAATTCCGCTGCTTAAATTTTAATATGTATATTTTATGCTGTGAATGACCACTGTGAGGTGCCGGGAACGGGGCCTTACATTATATCCCATAAATGGCATATAAAAATTAAGTTATTAATAGAAAACAATTATTCAATAGAATTAGTAGCTTTACTGGATAGTGGAGCTGATTTAAATTGTGTCCAAGAGGGTATTATCCCTACTAAGTATTTTCATAAGACTACTCATAGAGTTAGTTCTGCTGGTGGAGAACCAATGATTATAAATTATAAATTACCTCAAGCATATATTTGCCAGGATAAAGTCTGTATTCCAAACAGCTTTATGATTGTAAAAAATCTAACTAGCCAAATAATACTTGGTACACCATTTTGGAATAAGATATTTCCAATAAAACATATTGATGAAAAATCTATTACGGGAACTTATAAAGGAAAAGAAATAACTTTTCAATTTGTTCACAAACCTATCCATAGATTTATAAATGATATTGAAGAATCATTAATTCAAGCAAAACAAAATCAAATTAATTTTCTTAAACAAGAAATAAATACTCTTACAATAGAAGAGAGATTAAAAAATCCTAAATTACAGGAAAAAATAAAACTAATACAAGATCAATTCTCTTTACAAATTTGTAATGATCATCCAAATGCTTTTTGGGATAGAAAGAAACATATTGTTTCTCTCCCATATGAAAATGATTTTCATGAGAATCAAATACCTACAAAAGCAAGACCATGTCAGATGAATTCTGAATATCTAGAATTATGTAAAAATGAAATAAAAACTTTAATAGAAAAGGGTTTAATAAGACCTTCAAAGTCTCCATGGTCATGTACCGCTTTTTATGTTAATAAACATTCAGAGCAAGAAAGAGGAGTACCCAGGTTAGTAATAAACTATAAACCTTTAAATAAAGTTTTAAAATGGATTAGGTATCCTATACCTAACAAAAAAGATCTATTAGACAGATTAAATGATGCTATAATATTTTCAAAATTTGATTTAAAATCTGGATATTGGCAAATCCAAATAGATGAGAAAGACAGATATAAAACTGCCTTTACAGTACCATTTGGTCATTATGAATGGAATGTTATGCCATTTGGTCTAAAAAATGCCCCAAGTGAATTTCAGAAAATAATGAATGATATTTTTATTCATTTCAGCAATTTTATAATCGTCTATATAGATGATATCTTAGTATTTTCAAAAGATATTGAAACTCATTTTAAACACTTAAAAATTTTTAAGGATATAATCATACAAATGGTTTAGTAATATCTAGGCCAAAAATGTTACTTTTTCAAACAAAAATAAGATTTTTAGGTCATAATATTGAAAAAGGAAATATTATTCCAATAAATAGAAGTATTGAATTTGCTTCTAAATTTCCTGATGAGATAACTGATAAAACTCAGTTACAAAGATTTTTAGGAAGTTTAAATTATATTTTACCATATTATAAAAATTTAGCTCAAGACACAGCTGTTTTATATGACAGATTAAAAAAGAATCCACTGCCATGGTCAGATATCCATACTGAGGCAGTAAAAAAGATTAAACAAAATGTTAAAAATCTTCCATGTCTAATGATAGCAAAACCTGAATGGGAGAAGATTATTGAAACAGATGCCAGTAATATTGGTTATGGAGGAATCTTAAAGCAGATTTCCCCAATTGATAAACAAGAATATCTTGTAAGATTCCACTCAGGAAAGTGGAATAATAGTCAGAAAAATTATGCTACGATTGCAAAAGAAATCTTAGCCATAGTTAAATGTGTTTTAAAATTTCAAGATGATTTATACAATCAAAAGTTTTTAATAAAAACAGATTGTCAAGCAGCAAAATATATGTTTAATAAAGATTTTAAACATGATGTGTCTAAACAAATGTTTGCTAGATGGCAATCTCATTTTGCACCATTTGATTTTGAAATATATATAAAAAGGGAACAGATAATAGTCTACCTGATTTTTTAACAAGAGAATATTTCTTATAGTCTATTTTGCAGGTACCATGAAGAAGATAAAAGGACCACTTAAAATAGCCTATAATAATATACAAATTGAAATGGATGATTATTCAGCCATGATAATGGCTAGATATTATCAAATGAGTGATATGATGCACAATTATGATATGCATCCTATTGATAGAGCTCGTAATTACATAGAAATTATGGACTCAATAAAATATTTTAGGAATCAAATAAAGATTCTTAAAGAAAAAGAGAAAATAATCTCTTCTGCCTGATTATATTTCAGGAATGATTCCTCGAGATAGGGAAAACAACCTTTCCAACATAATGGAAGAGGTAGAGGAAAAGGTCCCAATGGGGGAAGAATCCTAGGTCAAATTGGCCATCAAAGGCTAATAGCCGCAAATATTGCAAATACTGCAAGCTCCTCAAGTAATACTAGAGGAAATAATTTTGATGATAAATTATTCCAAGAATTCTTGGCTTATAAAGCTAAGAAGGATGGAACAAATGAAGCATCTTCATCCTATGTCAATATTGTGACAGAAGATTCTGATGATGCTCTATATGAACAAAATCCAAATAAAAAGATAATATTGCTCTTGGATTTTAAAGATCTTAAATATAAAGATCAACCATGGACCTTAATTACAAGGTACCTTGATCAAGGGTCATACCCTGCTGCTTCATATAAGCAGAGATTTTATTATGAAAATATTCTTAAAGTCACAGAATCTTGTGATATTCATCACTATATGTCTGGAAATACCCAGGAATATAGTTTTAGTAAAATTATTATAAAACAGATAATATCTGTTGAAGAATGGGGAACATCTCCCTTAAAGGATAAAGAGATGTGTCATCCTGAAACCAGGATCCCTATTAAATTTAATTATTATGATTATATCGAGGCATTTAATAAAGCCTTTCTATATGAAAATTCAAAGAAGAAACATTCTTGGTTCTTCAAAATTTGTCCAGAAGTTTATAAACGGGACATCCCAAATTGGGTTTATAAATGGTGGCTATCATATGGCCCTTCGGTAAAAATTTTACCAGATTTATTAAAAAAGAATTATAATGAATGGGTAGAAATATCTCCCACATTGATTGAATTACAACATCAAAAAATCCTAATAGAAGGATTATCTTTGTGTCACTTTTTTATTCAATTTGGAATACCATGGATCTGGAAATGGTCTCCAGAAGTGGGTTATACTCACCAACAAATTCCTTGTTTAAAAAGAGTTTATTATACAAAATTTTGGAAGAAAATGATGAAGCTTGACAACAATGGCGTCCCAGAAGGTCAAGAAACCTTACAAAAATTCAAGACACTATAGAGTTATACTCAAAGCAGATTAGCTTGAAGACTCAGAGAGAATCTCCAAGTCCGTTCCAGGAAATATCCCAAAAAATTAAAATGAAAGGAGAAAATCAAGTCTCTAAAAAAGAATTGTTGGCAATATATTTTCAAGAAATCAAAAAAGATTTAATGAAAAATTTCCAAGACAAGGATCAAGAAGATTATATCTCAGAAATGTCTACAAATAAGTCAGAAGATGATATACTTCCAGGGGAATCCCAAGACCCATATGCGTCTGATGAAGAAATTCTAGAAGAGGATCTGGATGAGATGCTTGAAGATCTCAAAAAATCGGTATCCAAGGAAAAAATGGAAAAAGACAAATGAAGAGGTTGATAAGTCTGCTGATGGGGCCGACATAATTGATTAAAGTTGAATTATTGGAGACATAATAATGTCTACTTTTGAAAATTTCAAAAGAAAAATCGTCTCAAATTATTGTAATTTACTGTTCATGTTTTGTTTGTACCTTGAGACTCTCATTATAAAAGGAGCTCAAGTCTTTAGTTTTAGACACCTGATCGGAGAAACACCGGATCTTACGATCAACTCTCTCTCTCTCTAAATCTCTTGTAAAATATTTCAAGTAATAAAATTCTGCTGGTTTCAAGCAATCATCTTGGTGTCTCATAACAGAGGTAATAACTTCTGAATCATTTTTCTATTTATTTATTTTCTATGTTCATTAGCCTAATGGAAGGCTAAACAAATCAAATCAATGTTGAACCAAACCATGATAAGTTTATAAACCTATATATATATATATAAAAAAAAAAAAAAAAAGAGTCTGGAAGGGAAAAATGTTTTAAACTATGCTTGAATAATTTTGGACGGGTTATATACTAAACAGGCAGATAATTAGCATAGTGGTCGAATTATGGCAGCCCGTTTCATTAAGCCGTTTGAAAGGCGTTCCAAAGGGCACAGGCCTGTACTGATCTTATGCTAAGAAAACTTGCCAGTTGATGTATATGTAAAAATTTACCAAGGTCTGAAGATTCGGACATGTTTAATGGTTTTTACTTTCAGATTCTAAGTTTTTAATTTAAATGTTTTATAAAATATCTTTTAAATTTTGGGTTTTTATTTTAATTTTCCCACAAGGATCCTGCCTATGTATCTATACATACATCTACTATGTATCTATGTATACATACATACATACGTATGTATACATACATACATACATCTATGTATACATACATACATACATGTATGTATACATACATACATACATCTATGTATACATACATACATACATGTATGTATACATACATACATACATGTATGTATACATACATACATACATGTATGTATACATACATACATACATGTATGTATACATACATACATACATGTATGTATACATACATACATACATATATGTATACATACATACATACATATACATACATACATACATACATACATATATGTATACATACATACATATATGTATATACATACATATATATACATATATACATATATATACGTATATATATACATATATATACGTATATATATATATATACGTATATATATACGTATATATATACGTATATATACGTATATATATACGTATATATACGTATATATATACGTATATATGTATATATACACGTATATATACGTATATATATACGTATATATACGTATATATATACGTATATATATATATATATACGTATATATACGTATATATATACGTATATATATACGTATATATATATATACGTATATATACGTATATATATACGTATATATATATATACACGTATATATATATACGTATATATATATGTATATATATACACGTATATATATAGTATATATATACGTATATATATATATATATATATACACGTATATATATACGTATATATATACACGTATATATACGTATATATATACACGTATATATATACGTATATATATACACGTATATATATACGTATATATATACACGTATATATATACGTATATATACGTATATATATACGTATATATATACGTATATATACGTATATATATACGTATATATACACGTATATATGTACGTATATATATACGTATATACGTATACGTATATATATACACGTATATATATACATATATATATACACGTATATATATATATATATATATATATATATATATATATATATATATATATATATATATATATATATATATATATATATATATATATATATATATATATATATATATATATATATATATATATATATATATATATAATACACACACACACGTATGCGTGGGTACCTTATTTTCCATGAGTACGTCTTTAACTTCCTCAGGATTCCATAACCGGCTTTGCCTGCTTGGGTCATCAGGATGTTCCTGGCGGACAATATTCCGACCCGTTTCCAATAACAAATTATGCATTTGGATAGACTCCTTTGAAAAAGTAATGAGAGACTTTTCCTTGAGAGTTCCTAGCCCACTAGTTGGGAAAAATCCACAACTATCAAGTATATCAATTACCTCCTCTTTTATCCACCCATTGAAAAAACAAGCTATATCTAAGAATAATTCCTTCTCCAAAGTACTGAGCCCCTCCAAATTCAATTTTAGCATGTTATCAATTAAGGCTTCTGGGCACGTTGCCAAGCTATCTATCGTATCTTCCCACTCATCTATCCGCTTATCAATCAGTTTAGAACCCAAACACTTGAGGGCACCAGGATGGCCAGCAGCATAACGGATAACACGGTCTAGAGACTCCTTATGTGCTTCTGTTGGAATACCATTCTGGAAGGCACAATTGTTGAGGAGTTGGATTGCTTCTTCGTCATTTAACAAAATGACGTTGTAGGTACTATCAACTAGTTTGTGAGCCAGTAGCAATCGCTCGTCTGTTGTCGTGATAATAATTCTACTCCCATCACCAAACCAATTACGAGCCCCAGCTAATGCCTCTAGTTGATCTCCTGAATCCACTTTATCAAGAACAACTAGAACCTTTTTTCGGCTGAGGCACAGTTTTATCTTCTTGCAGCCCTCATATTTATCACTGATCTGCACCATTTTATGTCCTAGAACTCCTGAGAGGACTTGTTTTTGCAGAAAAACTAGACCTTGATTCTTTGCAACTTCACTAATATTGTGAACGAAGCAATGACCATCAAATTGTTCACACATATCATCAAACACCGCTCTAGCAATTGTTGTCTTGCCTGAGCCTGGCATCCCTAATATTCCTATGATGCCAACATCGTTCTCACCTAAGTTCAGTGGCATCATGTTTCTCATGCGATGGTCGATTCCAATAAGGTTTTCATCAATGCAGTTAGTTGCATAATCTAAATCAGAAATAACTGTTTCCACAATTCTAGTTATGCAACTCGCTTCATGCCTGAAAATGAAGATGTACAAAATAAATAACTGAACACAAACTTTTTTCTGTTTCAAAATTATCACTCAAAGCGTGTGTTCAATGTTTAAGTGATTCTTGAAATTTAATAGTAATTTAACATCAACGATGTCTCTGTACTTATTGAATATCACTTGCTTTTATATGGCTTAATACAATTTGTTAAATGATTCAGGGTGGCTTAGTGAATCGCTAAGTACTCTTAGAACCTATGTAGCATGACAATTCAATTCAAAATAGTTGTTACTTACGCTGATTATAGAGATGCTTCATAACTTTTAGCTTAAGATGCGGATTAAACGCCTACCTAAACTAATACTCCCTCACAAATGAAAAAGATGCAACACCTCCTTTTCCGGTCGCCATCTTTTATTAAAGTTCCTAGTCTATATTTCATAACTAACGTACACACTCAGTATAACCAGAGCGACTGTAAACATTGCTAGGACGAGTAAACTATATCGGAAAAGGAGCAAATAACTAACCCCTGTGCACTGTGCAGACAGAAAGCATTTTTTTTAAAGAAATATAATGATCAGTAAAGACTTACGAGCCGATGGGATTGGTCAGATCCCAGCCTGCTAAAGCCCCAATTTTGTGGAGATTTCGTCGCCACAATTGAAGCTTGTCTGCATCTCGGTGTATCGCAAAACGGTCCCCAAAATCCCCCGTGAGGTTCCTTACATCCGACGGGGTGACGTCGTAGAAAAGGGGATAGACAATGAGCCCTTTCTCCGTGTGGCAATCCATGATCTTAACAAGCTCATTCAAGCACCAAGGTGATTCAGCATAACTCTTGGAGAAAACGATCACAGCTACCCGTGATTCTTCAATCTGCTGATCGAGTGTGGCACCGATATCCAATCCCTTCCGGATTCCTTCTTCGTCTATGAAAGTAACGATCCCCTTCAGGTCAAGAGCACGATACAGATGGCCTACGATGGTCTGTCGAGTGTCTTTGCCTCTGAAGCTTATGAACACCTCATGTCGCCGGCGACGACTGCAGGTGGCGGAGGAAGATGATGACATCTCATCATAGCTTTGATGATTTGTATATAAACTGGAAATGCGGCGGCCTTTGAGTTTAATAGAACCTATCTACCATCGACTGATTGCAGCCGAAGCATAAATAATTGACAACAACGGGCTGAATTTTCGAGAAATTATGATGAGTAGAAGGCATCAACGACTTGGATATAACAGGGTCAACGGAACATACACATGAAAAGAGGTTGAACGTTTGATCTACTAATGTTGTAATTGACTCTAGTTACCTGCTGAATCTAGAAGGTAACCAATCCGATTTTTTTTTAACGGTCAACGAATAATTTTTAAGCACGGTCACCCGGGTAAACCCATTAACGAAAGGTTACCCACAACCGTGAACATAGATAGCACTGGTGACCCGGCTCGCCCACCATTCCAGGAAAAACCCACCATCAAAAGCCCACTGTGGTAAAACTCTTGGCCCACTTGAGCATATTGCACCTAGTTAGACTCAAATCCATGACCTTCACTTTGAAAAGTCATAGGGCGCATCCTCCTAAACCAGTTGATCTAGGACTCATTGGCGTAACCAAACCGAATTTCATGAAAATGTTAGAAATATTAGTCTCGTGATATGTGGTCTACGGATCATTTAAATAAGTTTCAATAAATGACATAATTAGTCTCTAATAGTATGAGGGGATTATTTGATGAAAATACCCCGTAAATATAATTAGGATTTCCCCTTAGATGTTATAAACAAATGAGTAGAGAGATAATAAGAAACACACCAATAACATATTCTCTCAAAATCATTCATCGATCCCTTTAAACATCATAACGGGAACGAATCTCACGATCATGGCTTCATCATCTTCATTAAAGATCTCTATTCTCACAAGTAAGATTTAATTGTTTTGATGTTTAGTTTATATTTGAGATTGAATAAATATGATTAGGGTTTCATGTTTTCATTCATGTTTCAAAATATAATCAACATATGGTATCAGAGCATTATATTGATTATATCAATTAAATCATTAAAAAACGATTTTGATAAATCGAAAATTATGAATTTGAAATTATAATTGATTCATCTGAATACTATTTTACGAACAAAATTGATTTAGAGTTTTCTGTATTCAGCGAATCGAATCACATGTGGATTATAAATAATTTGGAATTTCGTTCATGATTTTCTAGAAATATGTTTTGGATACCCACATCAAATACGTTTAAATTAGTATTGAATAATTTAGTCCCTAATGGTAGGGGTGTTCAAAAAATCCGATATCCGAAAATATCCAAAATACGATCCGTATCCGAATCCGAATAAATCGATCCGAATTCTTATTCGGATATTCGGATCGGATCTCATCCGAATCCGAATTCCTTATTCGGATTTCGGATCGGATTTCGGATATCACAATTTTTTATTCGGGTTATTCGGATTATTCGGATATCCGATTAATCCGAATAAGACTTCAACTATGTTTCTAACCCAATACTCATTACTCAACTATATATTATGTTTTCAACTCAATACACAAGAATCTTTACTCATTCTAGTCATAATCCTAAATAATTATGCAATAATCGATCGTCGTTCTAAATTAGAGATTCTAATATTCGGTTTTATACAATTGCCTATTATGTTCTAAAATTTGAATTTGTGTACAAGTCAAATTTTATTTTTTAGTTTTATATATTTTATTATAGTTTCCAACTTATAAAATGAAAAGAATAAAAATTAGCAAAAAATATATAGAAAAAAAGAAAAAAAATGTTATTTGGTTTATTCGGATTATTCGGATAAATTCGATTATTCGGATATATCCGAATCCGATCCGAATTGAATTCGGATAGATTCGGATCGGATAGAAAAATCCTTATTCGGATCGGATCGGATTTCGGATAGGGTCCTGAATTTTCAAATCCGAATTCCGATCTGAATAATCCGAATAATCCGATCTGAATAATCCGAATAATCCGTTATCCGATCCGATGAACACCCCTACCTAACTGTCTTCTTATTTAGCAATGACATCATCAGATGACGTGCCATAGATTTTGTCTTATATGTCTTGTAATTTACCAACTTGATCAAAGTCATTTTCTACCTACTTTATAAATATTGCCCCAAACTCAAAATTATCTTCCAATGAGGTGATTGAGTCTCTGATCAGAATGGCATTAACTTGTGCCTTGAACTTTATTTTCTATATAGGTGGTTGTCAATAATAAACGTCATCAAATGACTCAAATGTTTGAAATTTATTTTAAAATAAATTAGGTGTGGGATGTGTTTTTCCTTTTACTTTTTAAATTTAAAACCCAGTTAGTATTTGAATTCATATGAATTGTATGTGGTTAATGCAATTATTACAATATATATTAAAACCTTATGTCGGTGGCTACAGTGCCACCGACCTCCACACCTAAATAAAACTTTAATCCCCTTAGTCTCACCGATCAATCGAGCTCTAAACCCTCAACGACCAACAGCAGTTGGAGACGTCAAAACCGTAGGGTTGTTACCGACCAAATCCCCACCGCAGTGGCGCCGGAGAAGAAGCAACGTCGTAACAGTCGCCGGAATCGGAATCGGAGTCAGGATCTCCGGCAAACGAAAGGCGAAACGCCGCCGCATGCTCCAGTGGTGGACGCATTATCACAGAACGATGGTTGTGGGGTTGAGGCTGTTGCTGCTGCTGTTAAGGAGATTAATGTCGCTGGTGTGAGGCGGAGGACTGATGGGAGATGGGGTTCTGGAAGATTCTACGGTGGTCCGGCGAAAACTCCGGTGAAGAAAGGGCCAACGACGACCACCGTGTGGGTTAGAAAGGGGGAATCTGGTTCGATGAGGTCATCAAGCTGCTAAACCTCTGGTAAATCTTGCATATATGTGCTTCTTTTAAAGATTTCATGTGCACAAAGTTTAAATAGAGCTATAATCTGTAAAGAGATTGTTATCTTTAGTTTTGGGTGCACAAATCTGACTCAAAGATTTTGTAGAGATTGATTGATGTTAGGTGAATTTAACAAGAATCATAGTTAGCAAGAGGAAAGATATATTAGCACCAGATGATAGTTGTTTATAGTGGTTTGGATTGATGTGAGCCAATATAGTGTATACCACAACTATTTTAGGAAGGTGCAGTGGTAGGATGTTTGTGTTTTTCAAGACCTGGGTTCGTTCTTTCCTGGGTTAACTGTAAACACTTTAGGTAATAAGCCCCGCCCGTGATGATGATTGGGTAATGGACTAATGGATCGGCCAAGATTGTGCAATAGTGGGGTAGAGATAGTAGTTAGAATCCCACCGTTTAGTCTGAATTAGAACAGTGATTCGATTGCCTCCTGTGATGTTTTGAGGTGAGGGTGCAGCAGGCCGGTCAGCAAGTCATGTAATACTATCTAGGGAGTACATCTTATGATGTTTGTTTTGTTTTTACTAGAATCAACATTACCTAAACTCTACTTGCATTCATTAAAGCTGATACTTGGATAAAAATGCCCACTTCATCTTTATCAGGACGAACTGCTAATATTAAAGACCAACTTAAAAGGGAAACGAATCAAACGTGTTAAAGTCAACCTATGCCTAATTTTTGTGCATAAAACCTCCTGGTGTTCATGAGGAGGAAGAAGGGGGAATATGAATGTGAATATGATGAAGATGAAGAAGAAGGTGAATATTTCATGGGTAATCATCGTTTCTATTAGGATTCCCCTTTTCTCTTAAACCAATCGAAGCCGTAAGCTTTCAATCCATTTTGTATGTTCTTATGCACTTTTGCTTTTAATTTATAGTTTACTTTCACTTGATTGTTTTGTGACTTTTTTTAATCTTTAATATACCGAGTGTCAACAGCGGGAAGATGAATTGTGTTGATGATGATTTCAGTGACGACTCTCTAAACCTGAAAAACTTGAAAACAACGTCAAGAAAATGTAAGTAAAGATTATGGTTTTAGACTTTAGATCGATTTCTCAATTTATCGGTTATTCTTTCTCGAAGACGCATACTCTCAACGACTTCTAATTGCATCGAGCAGATGAGGAGTTTTCAGGGTGAAATTCATATTTTTTTTTGTTCGTTTTTTGTCTTTGTACCGTTATAAAGCAATTAATTCTTTGTATTTTGTTGTCCCATATGTTATAGAAGTTACTGTAAACTGTGTTTGTTTCTGCGTTTGGTTGTTCAGTCATTTGATTTAAAATCGTTCGTGTTTCTAGGTGTTAAAGTTACCTAACGAAAGCCTTAAGGTCGTAGTTGAAGATTTTTTGGCTTCTTCATACTTCGCAGGTATCAAGTGTGTAGATTTTTATGGTTTGTGATTTTAAGCTTCTTCATATTTTCTGTTGTTGCTATGGAAGGTAATGCTTATGCCAATGAAAACTGAAATTTCACGGGGAATTTTTTAAGTAGAAAAGCCTTAACATATGAAGGTTGCAACAGATTTAATGGGCATGTAGGGTAATGTGTTAAAGGGACATTTTTCTTACGGGTCAGGTTGGGTTGACATGAAAACATCTTTTTCCCCGTTTTGTGATGGTGCGTATTATGGATTTTTGCTCATGTTTTCTTTTATATCTTATTTGTATTTGGTTGTTTTGATGTTTCATATTCTATTATTGATGGTATTCTAATCGATTTATTATTTCTGGAACATGTCTGTAGGTGAAGGTGCTAGGTACACACGGTGAGCTTTAGCTTAGGTGCAGAATGTTGAAAGGTAAGAAGCCTGAGTCCTTGCAGACATGTTGTAGTCTGTTTAGTATTTGATTATGTGTGAATTGATTATGGCCATGAAACAAAAGCTAATTGACCTTATTATGATCTGAAATACCTTTCGAAATCAAACGTTGATCCTAAATCAGTTCTCAAAATGAGGCCCAATAACAATCGTTTTAATCTCCCCGCGACAACGCGCGGTGAACATAACTAGTTCTAATTTAATATATGAATTTAAATGAGCGGTTTATTATAGTTTTGATGAATTCAAGTGGGTGAATTTTTCAAGCATAAAAAAATAATAAAAAAAATTCCATTTACTTTTGCATGAATAAAGAAAACATTATTGATACCTAAAGCCGATTTGTACTTTCCATTATTACTCTATATATGATTTATAATTTGTAGATGGAACAAATTATTTGTTTCCTTAATTTCAATATCGTTTTTGAGACATCATTTTGCAATCAATAAAATTAATTTTGATTCATGGAAATCAATCGGCTTCCAAAATAAAGATATTAACACCACTTCAAAATTTGATTTCGGTATCGTTTAATATTTTTCACAAAATCGAATTGGGATATTTGTAACCTTTTTATTTATTTATTGATTTTAATAATATTAAATCAATCCATGAACTTTAATTATTATTAGATTTTTTTTTCATTTACGAAATAATTTTGAATCCCCAATTTGACAAATGGACATTTCGTATAAATAATCAAGTGTCATGTTTTAATATTTGTTTTTACTATTTAATTTTACATTAATTAACACATGATTAAAGGTAAACGATTTCAAATTTATATGAACAGCATAAAACTTTCATTGCAATTATGGTATTTACATATTTTCATTAATTATATACGAAACTTTCTATAAGTTTCATGCATTTTTCTTAAAATCAAATTAAAAAAATAAAAACAAAAAAATTGGTAACCATTGAAAGATTAAGTGATTAATCCCGATGGTACATCACTTGATTTAACATTAAAGTTTAATGTTACCGTTTTATGTAACTATTTGTTTTAAACGATGAACCGAAAGGCTAGTTGTTTGATAATACACATGATTAATATTGACAAATTAGCATAGATATTACACTTATGCCCAAAGGTGATGTGTTGTATTTATGTGCCTTAGTGTATTTATGTTCATAATACTTGAATGTTGTTGTCATAATCAACGCGAAGCCAACATTCATTTAGAACCTTTAATTTGTTCATAACGCTTGCACATTTGTCATAGCCAACGCGAAGCCACCGTGTAAGTAGACATTACTTTCACTGGTTTATAACATTTGAATTTTGATCATAGCTAACGCGAAGCCAAAATTCAACTAGAACTTTACTTTTAGCCTATTAATTTAGTGTTATAATAGGTTTTATCTTCAATGTATTAATCTTGTCTGCTTTATTTATTTATTTTTTATTATCCCATAATTAGCTCACTTTAACTCTTCTACTACTTGTATCAATTTATCATCCACTATCACTCCTAAATTTGAAATTGAAGTTTTAACCGGGGCAAACTCTTTGTCTCCCGGAGGGATTCTGTTAAACTTACTCTTGGCATGTTGGATCTTGATTATGCCTTGAGACATGACGCTCCTGCTCCTCTTACTGCTGAAAGTACTGCAGATCAAAAACAAGAGTATGAAAAGTGAGAGGGTTTAACAGAATGTCTCTGATGGTAGTCAAGAACTCAATCTTAGTTGCAATAAGGGAGCAATACTTGATTCATATGATGAAAACTTATCTGAAACTAATGGATGAACAATTTAAAGGATCTTCGAAAGCACATGCGAGCACTCTGATTCTAAAGATGCTTACTACAAAGTATGATGGGTTTAATAATGTGCGTGAACACATAATGATGATGCACGACATGGCTCATAAACTCAAGAGCTTAAACATGGAGATCAGTGTTGGTTATCTAGTACACTTCACTATTACTTCTCTTCGTTCTCGCTTTGATGCTTTTAAGATCAACTATAACACCCAAAAAGAAAATTGATCAATGGGTGAGTGATAACAATGTGCGTGCGGGAGGAAGAACGCCTGAAGCTAGAAAAGCCTGATGTTGCTCATGTTACCACCATTAAAGCATTAAAAAGGAAGGGAAACTTCAAAGGGGGAAGCTCCAAAGTCCATAAGGCTGGTACAAGTGCAGCTTCCAGCTCAAATGCCTCCTTTAAACAATTTCGTTGCAAATTTTGTCACAATAAGGGACACACCAATGAGATTTCCTTAAGTTCAAGGAGTGGCTGACTAAGAAATGTAACCATTTATTTATGATATTTTAGTCCTTTAATGTTAACGTTCCAATTAACACATGGTTGGTTGATTCGGGTTCTATGGTTCATGTTACTAACTCAACACAGGGATTCCTTACAATCCGGAAGCTGGAAAGAAACCAAAGGACAATTAAGGTGGGAGATAGTGATGAACATAACGTTGAAGCCATAGGAACCATGCAATTAATAATGAAAACTGGTCATTGTATTAAACTTTACGATACATTATGTACCGAGGATTACTCAGAACTTGGTATTTGTACCAAAGTTACACAATGATGGTTATGAAGATTTGCATGGTCATGGAATAGTCACTATTACTGTAAACTCTCATGTCTATGGTTGTGATTATCTAGATAGAAATCTCTATAAGTTAGAACTAGATGATCAATTTTCAAAATCTTTGTTATCATATAATGTGAATAAAAACATTAACAAATGAAAATGAGATTTTGAAACATCATCCATGTTATGGCATCAACGTTTAGGCCACATCTGACGAGATCACATGTTAAGACTCATGAAAGATGAAGTATTACCAAATCTTGATTTCTCTGATTTTGAAACATGTGTTAAATGCCTTAAAGGTAAAATGGCTAATGGATCTAAAAAGGGTGCCATCAGGAGTTCTGGTTTACTGGAACTCATACACACTGATGTTAGTGGACCTTATCTTATTGGAATATCAGGACATAAATCATTTATCACTTTTATAGATGATCACTCGCCTTACATGTACTTGTACTTAATTAAGGATAAATCTGAATCACTTGACATGTTTAAAATCTTTAAGGCTGAAGTTGAAAATCAACTTGATCATAAAATAAAGGTACCGAGATCAGATAGAGGTGGTGAGTATTATGGTAGACATACTGATATTGGTCAAACCCCCGGTCCTTTCTTTGACTTTTGTAAAAAAACACGGGATTATAAATCAATTTACCATGTCGGGTACTTCTAAGCAGAATGGTGTAGCTGAGAGAAGAAATCATACCCAAATGAACATGGTTAGAAGTATGTTAGCGAACTCATCTTTACCTGAATTTTTATGGACAGAGGCATTAAAGACAGCTGCTCATATGCTAAATAGAGTTCCTTCTAAGTCTGTCCCTAAAAATCCATTTGATATTTGGACAGTAAGGAAACCTAGCTTAAGGTATATGAACGTATGAGGTTGTTCAGCCGAAGCTAATCTTTATAATCCTCAATAAAGAAAACTTGACATGAAGACAATCAGTTGTTTCTTTATATGATATCCCAATCATTTAAAAGGGTATAAATTTTACTACTCGCATCGTGGAAACTCGTCATGCTGTGTTTTTAGAGGATTCTAAGGTCAGTGGGAGTAGTCAAGACATTGACTTACAAGAAGTGCACAAGAAGTGGGGAATGGGCTCTCTGCACTTACCTCCTATTACACCTCTTGTACTTAACACTGCACCGTTACAAAACACTGCACCATTATCTCATGTTTCCTCGGAAATTCATGTTGCTCCAAACAATCCTGTAAACGAAGCACTATCAATTCCACAAGAGCAAGTCCCTTATACGACTACTGAAACTACGAAACCCAAAAATCAGCTAAGGAGGTCATCACGGTCTAGAAGGCCTACTAATTTTGATGATTATGTAACCTACCTTAATAAAGTTGATCTAGATTGTCACACCCCAACCTTGACGGCGGAATCGTCGAAGTGTGAGAGTTACGATTGTTCACAGCCACATAACGCTATTATTAAATCCCAATATATTACTCATAAGTTTCAAAGGTAACATTACAAACATAAGTCTCAGCCATGAAATAAGTTCAAACATAAATCAAAACATAACATAACATTTTATTTATTTAACTAGGTCCACGTCCTAGTTTTATTGTAAGCTTCAAAAGACCACTTTAAACTTGGGGGTTGCCTGAAACATGATAAAATAAAAGGTTAACTAAAAATAGTTGGTGAGTTTCCAAGGTTTTCATACATAATATGAAAAGATTACAAGTAGCAATTCATGTCATAGGTTATAAGCTAGTAAGATTATAGAACACATATCTTTACAATCAAACCTCGACTTGATTACAAGTATATAAGATTGGCTAAGTGTATTTGGTTCCCTAGTGCACAAGCATACGGCTCCTAGGAGTCGGCAATACATCGACTTTAGCACCAAATAGGCTTGGCCCAAAGATCTAAGACGTCGCTAGGCTAGCAATAGTTAATGATTGTAACAAACTATGTATCTCATATAATCACTTACAACACACAAATAACCATGACAAAATATAAAGATGAATTGCAAGTGCTTTACAAGTCTCAAACGTTTATAAGTGTATGATGTATAAGTATCATGTTTCACCCCAAAATAATGTGAAATAAAGTAAAAAGGGGCAAGAAAAACTCACATGACAATAAGTATGTAAGTGGTGACTAAAATAAAATAATAAGCGACGTTCCAAAATAATCCTTCACAAGGTACCTAAATTATATATGCATTCACAAGGTTAAAGCTTTAATTATAATAAGTTTAACGTTCTAACGATAACTAGGGTTTTAAACGGAATTTGGGGTTTTTATAAATAAGATTAGTTATCAAAATCATATATATTTTAATACAATGAAAGAAAACTTAATTAATCCTTTTATAATAATTTATGAAATTATAAGAAATTAAATTCTTATAATGCTTAAATTATAAAATGTAAATAAAATTTTATAATTGACATAATTAATCTATAATTAAAGATAACGTAATGACTAATAATAATTTAGTGATTTCAACTATTTAAAGTTTATTTATAAAAATAAACTAATTATAACATTTATTAATAATATTTTATATAAAAATTATTAAGGTGTTTAAAGAAATAATTTACAGAAAATAATTAGATAACTTTTAAAATAAACAAGGTTTATAAAACTGATTTTTATAATTTTTAGAAATTTTATATAATTTTTTTAAAGCTCAAAAAGGCCAAAAAAAATGGTTGAGGGTGCCCGGGTTCGAACCCGGGACCTCAAGGTTAGCAAAGGTGTATGGAACCGGTGAACCAAGGCCTCATCCGCGGTATAAGTCGGTTCCCATTGTTTTTAAATCCAACATAACGAAAATCCCCAATTTCCCAACTCATAAACCCTAGAAATCGATTAGTCCAAAATTAAACCCCAATTTGTTAATGTAAACGTCTATAATCATAGGGCTTTTGTTCCCCATGAAGATACGACTGATTTTGTGTTTTCAATTACCCTATTTGAATATGAATTGACGATGAGCAGATGAAGAACAAGCCGCGACTTCTTAGTACAGATTCGATACACATACGACAATGATAATCAAATTCATTGCACAGGAGGCTTCTAATAAACTCACGGATGAAAAGCCCCTTGATTAATTCGAGTCTTGAGGCTCAGATGATGTTGATCGAAATAATTGCAGGTCGCGAGAAGGATGATGCTTTGAAAGTGATGGAAATGTGTTTTTCAGATGCAATTGAAAGTGGAAGTCGATTGGAGACAGATATATGATCATGTATGTGCGATTAATTTGATTATTATAGTGTTTAGTGCGATCGATCGAGGCATGGAATCCGGCCGAAAGTGGGGTGGTTGGGTTTGGTTCGAGATCGCACTGATCGCCTCAAATTTTAAATTGTTTTGGTTCGAATCCTCCACGTGATACTGTCGGGTGTTTAATTTGGTTAAAAATCGAGTGTTTTTGGCTGCTGTGGGCTCGCCGGAGATTGGTGGCCGGCGGCAAAGAGACCGACGGGGAGAGGGGGAAGGGATTAAAAGAAAATTACACAAATGGTCCCTGTAGTTTCAAGTTCTATTATTTTATGCCCAATCTTCCATTTAGAGTTTGTAAATTGACAAACTAACCCCCCTAACTTAATTAATTTTAAGTTTTAACATTATTAAGTTTAAATAAATTATCATGATTATTAATATTATTATTATTATTATTACTATTAATTGTATTATTATTATAATTACTATTATTATTATTACTATTATTTTTATTATTATTTTTGTTGTTCTTATTATTATTATGATTATTATAATTATCATGGCTATTATTATCATGGTGATTATTTATTTATTAAGAACTAATTAACATTATTAAATTTCAAGTTAAAGAGTTAGAGACATAAGCAATACGTGAGTTTCATAAATGACAACAATGGTCCTTGCAAAAATTAATGACGTTAACTTTACAAGATGTTACAGTCTCCCCAACTTTTAAGAATTTCGTCCCGAAATTAGAATTGAACTTAAATGAACAAAAGGAGTTATAATGAAAGGTAAGTGTACAACGGCCAGTGATAGCCATTTGATTACAGATAAGATGTTTCACTTTAGGGATTCCTTCAAGTCTCTTGACATAATATATGCCAACTTGAATTCTTCCAGTGAAATACGAGACGTTTTGAGAGGAAACATTGGAAATGATGACGAGTTACCATGGTATGTTAGACTTATAATCACAACTTCCAGAATATAATTTCGTGGTAAGGTGATGTCTAGAAATCAATAAAAGACCAACAATGATAAGAAAGGTTAACCGTCGGAATTTAAGAATCCCAAACGTCACCATATGAAACGACCTTAACGCATATCTTGTGAATATATATTTCTCCTTTGACCAACCATCGGTCTAAGGATAATACGCTATGCGAAGATTTTGGGATGAGTTCACGACGATGGTTAAGAATATTATTCAAAACAGAAAATAAATCAACCATTCAAAATAACGATCGATGTTTTAACGTCATACCAAGGTATACGAATATTTGAAACAGATACAGGTCAATTTCTCGACCCATTATCTCACATGAGTCATTATGAGATTTTAGTCAATCGGTCTATAATGCACCAATTGTCATCATGACCTTTAAGGTAAGAGGCACTTAGTGAATGAAAAATTAAACAGGAGATTCACGGGAACACGGAGGTTAGATTTTGTCATATGTGAGGGTAAGACACTTGGACACATGCCAAGTTATGTCTTTTCTTTTATGCCAAACTCATGACTACAAATTATGAAATTTTACGAACCATTATATCCACATCGCAATAAGGATAATAACGAGTCTTGTTGATCGAAATCAAGATAGAGTTTTAAGGATTTCCAAGGTTAAGGATTTAAAAGCGATTCAGAAGTGACGCGAACAATAGGAAAGGTATTTGTAAACATGTTTTGCAAGGTGGCAATATCTAAGCACAGTTTACCTATACAGTTCAACAAACCATAAGCACAGCTGAGAACATTTGTATGAGTAGAAAGACAAGCATAAGTTGATAATGTCTTTAGCAGAATGATTGTTTAGGAAGGCTACCGTCGCGCAATCAGGTTTGGATGATAACTCAAAATGAAAGTATAAGGAATAAGTGGTTCCATATAGCTAGATCAAATCAAAATATGAGAATAAAGGGAAAGAAATCGATTTAAGAATTTAAATGCTCCAAGCTTGGAATCAAAATCAACATAAAACGATCGGGTCTCCTTTCAAGTTCAGAGATCATGCTTTGGCTTGATAGGTCGAATCACCAACATTGAATCACCCTTCAAGTTACTACATGCTTCTCGTCACTTGTTTACAACCATGGTAATTTGAAGATCAAGAAATGAGAATAGTCATCAAGGTGTGGTTTTCACTCCTAACTTGATGGTGTATTCCCAAGGTATGACCACTAACTTACCAATCAAAAAGTTCGACCCCAACTCATTGTTGAGGATCCACAGAAATAAGACGAGGTAACTCACCATTAAGGTAAGGGAAATCACTCCTATCTTAACGATAAAGTTTTACAAAAACAAAATATAACAGGATGAACATCTTCATCAAAATCCAAAATTCACTCCTACTTTGACGAGGTCGTTTATTTGGGAAAATACAATCCATAAGAATGAAATTATCATCAAGGTATGGGATTCACGCCTATCTTGATGATAGAATTTCATAATAACAAGGAAACAATCGCAGATTAACGTTTGTCACCAAAGTACGGGTTTCAATCATATTTTGGTGAGATCGTGTCGTTTGTGATGTGCAAGTTCTAAAGAAAATAATTGAAGTCAGTCCTCAAGATAAGGAATTCACTCCGATCCAGAGGATGAAATTTTATAAATCATAATTGGAAACCATTTATCGAAATGATTAAAGAATCGTCACCAAAGTGAGGGAATCACCCCTGTTTTGAAGAGTTGGAATTTTTTAGGAGGTACGAGTGTTCTTAGTCATAGATTGACTTGCAAACTCTTGCATCTCCCACGGTGCAAGCGGTACGAAGTTTGACTTAACGACGAAAGGAAAATAATATCAATTAGAAATTCGGAAAATTTCAAGTTACATCAGTGTAACAAAGGAAAATCATGCTTACAAGCTTAAGATCAAAGTTCGAGATAGCAGAATTTGTTATGATGGTGTTCAAATCTTGGATGGTTTAAATCGGGAAGACGAAAGCAAGGGCAAAAATGATTCGACATCACAATGAGATGTGAACATTCGATTCACAATCGAAAGGAATACATGGACTTCTCAAGATATGAGGTCAATCATAACCTTATTGAAGACATGCGTACTTATAAATGGTCACTCACCTCAAGGGTTTCAAGTCAAATCAACGGATTTGATAGTCGAATCAGATCATTATTTACACTTTGCCTAGACAAAGTATCCCGAGATGTAGAAATTCCACCCACAGCATTGCATGTACTTAGTTATGGGACACATCCTTAAGAAGATTTGAGAACCATACACTTTGCCTGGACAAAGGATGTGTCCCATAACTCGTCATCATTTCCAATGTTTCCTCTCAAAACGTCTTGTATTTCACTGGAAGAATTCAAGTTGGCATATATTATGTCAAGAGACTTGAAGGAATCCCTAAAGTGAAACATCTTATCTGTAATCAAACGGCTATCACTGGCCGTTGTACACTTACCTTTCATTATAACTCCTTTTGTTCATTTAAGTTCAATTCTAATTTCGGGACGAAATTCTTAAAAGTTGGGGAGACTGTAACATCCTGTATTTTTGGTGATAATTAAAAGTTAACGTTATTAATTTTTGCAAGGACCATTGTTGTCATTTATGAAACTCACATGTTGCTTATGTCTCTAACTCTTTAACTTGAAATTTAATAATGTTAATTAGTTCTTAATAAATAAATAATCACCATGATAATAATAGCCATGATAATTATAATAATCATAATAATAATAAGAACAACAACAATAATAATAAAATAATAATAGTAATAATAATAATAGTAGTTATAATAATACAATTAATAGTAATATAATAATAATAATAATAATAATAATAATAAATAATAATAATAATAATAATCATCATGATAATTTATTTAAACTTAATAATGTTAAAACTTAAAATTAATTAAGTTAGGGGGGTTAGTTTGTCAATTTACAAACTCTAAATGGAAGATTGGGCATAAAATAATAGAACTTGAAACTATAGGGACCATTTGTGTAATTTTCTTTTAATCCCTTCCCCCTCTCCCCGTCGGTCTCTTTGCCGCCGGCCACCAATCTCCGGCGAGCCCACAGCAGCCAAAACCACTCGATTTTTAACCAAATTAAACACCCGACAATATCACGTGGAGGATTCGAACCAAAACAATTTAAAATTTGAGACGATCAGTGCGATCTCGAACCAAACCCAACCACCCCACTTTCAGCCGGATTCCATGCCTCGATCGATCGCACTAAACACTATAATAATCAAATTAATCGCACATACACGATCATATATCTGTCTCCAATCGACTTCCACTTTCAATTGCATCTGAAAAACACATTTCCATCACTTTCAAAGCATCATCCTTCTCGTGACCTGCAATTATTTTGATCACCATCATCCGAGCTTCAAGAATCGAATTAAACAAGGGGCTTTTCATCCGTGAGTTTATTAGAAGCCTCCTGTGCAATGAATTTGATTATCATTGTCGTATGTGTATCGAATCTGTACTAAGAAGTCGCGGCTTGTTCTTCATCTGCTCATCGTCAATTCATTTTCAAATGGGGTAATTGAAAACACAAAATCACTCGTATCTTCATGGGGAACAAAAGCCCCATGATTATAGATGTTTACATTAACAAATTGGGGTTTAATTTTGGATTAATCGATTTCTAGAGTTTGAGTTGGGAAATTGGGGATTTTCGTTATGTTGGATTAAAAACAATGGGAACCGGCTTATACCGAGGCTAAGGCCTTGGTTCACATTGTCGTAATGATACTATTCCAACAAAAAATAATGATTTTTTTATGCATGTGAATTTACACATACACAAAAAAATAATCGATTTCTATTAAATATTTAGTGATGTAAGTGTAACTTACACTTGTCGTAACTTTTTTACGCTTATGAATTTACACATACACATAAAAGAATATTACGTTGAATATATATAATGATACTATTCCAACAAAAAAATAATGATTTTTATTGATCTTGTAAAATTAACATGGTTATCGCAATAATGGAGGGTTAACATTTGATTCTTGCTCTATATATATATATATATATATATATATATATATAGATATATATACATACATATATAGACATATATATAGATATATATACATATATATAGATATATAGACATATATATAGATATATATACATATATATACATATATATACATAGGGATCCATTCAATTGAAAACTAAAATTTTGTCAAGAACCATGAGAACCATTATAAACCATAGATTAACTAGATCAAGGGTCTTAATTGTTAATGGCATATTTGTAATTATTATAGATTTCCAGACTAAATAACAACTAGGATAAGGGCATATTTGAGATTTCCATTGTAAGTTTGTAAAACCGTTTAGAACGTGGGGTGCACTTTTTAATTTGAATATTTAAAAATTTCTAGATTTTATTCATTTCTAGATTCAAACCAAGAAATTGTATTTTGATTTCGTACATACAATAACATTAATGAAAAATAATTTAGATTCCTTTTTATCTACTTTTGTGTCTATCTTAACAATACCTACATCTTTCTTTTTCACTAAATCTTTACCTCTTAAATCAGCTTTTGCATTCTTTTTTCGTCAAACACAAAATTTTAAAACATTTCTTCAACACATCCAATTCCATAAGAACCTACACATTATTTAGCAATCCTACAATCATCCACTCTTAAGTAATTTAAAATCATTCAAAAGTCAGCTATAACAATCTGTATAATATGTGTAATTAACGTCCTCCATTATCCTATAAAACTCTCATTCGCAATGATCTGGATCCAATAGAACATGTTCGCTAATTGCAATCTGTAAATACTATCCTCTTCTCTAGCTTCTCTTCGATCCGCCATGGCACATAAGTAGAAAATTTTGGATTTTGATACGGTTGCCTACACCCAATCAAATTTCCAAATATCGCTACATGAATACAATGACCATGTGTTGTTATTAGTTAGCATATCAACTACAACATAATAATAAAGGATACAAGTGAACTATATACTCAAATAAAGTTTTAAAGGGATGCTATGAAATGCAACTGCAAATCGATAAATCAGACCAGTTTTAATAATTTTAATGTTCTCCAAAAGATACGAATTTAATAAACACAAGATTGGATGGTTTAATAATTACTGAAAATTAGAAAATAATAACAAATGTGAACTACATATACAAGTGATATGATACACAAGATTTAGCCATGTGTATAAATACATTATGCATTATGTGCATAAATGCATAATTGCATATATGTATTATGTGCATAAATGCATAATTGCATATATGTATTATGTGCATAAATGCATTATTGCATATACAATTCACTACACATAGTATGTTAATTTCTATTACTTCAAATTTAGATTATCACATAACAAATCTGACATACGACATACTACACGTCTTCTACTGGAGTTATTACCAATCCACTCATTTGACAATTGAAATATGTGAGTGGTGGCGATTATAATACCTATAATTCTTCATACTTTAACCAATGATTTAAATCTACTTTATCAAACATAATTTGTAACGATATAAATCTACTTTATCAAACATAATTTTTAACGAACTAATACGTAATCATACAAGAAAAGATTAAGAATTAAATGTTGTTGTAATCTAACAAGAATACGCCACTAATCATGAACCTTTTTTAAACGTCGTACTTGCTATATCAATATTACTTATATAATATACAAAACATAAAATAAGTAGATACATATGACATCCCAACTACACAATTCATCCCCACTATACTCATTTTGTTGACTAGATTTAACCACTTGCGCCATGCATTTATTGAGTTCTTATGGAGAATCCAACATCAGTACATCAGCGTAACTGTTTTGGAAATTCCATCCTTCCACATTACCATAAATGTCAAACTCGTACACCAATCTGGAGTTGTTCTCTGCATTTTTTAACTACAAGCAACCTCGAAACAGCCTCGTTCGATGCTGATGCAGCCTTCTTGTTGTTCAAAACAGTTTTAGTAACACGAGCATATGAAATCCAACGACTACACATTGCTTTCTTACAGGTCATCACTTCTTTAATCTGCAATCAATATCATCATAATATTACAATCACTTATAGAACGAAAAAACAATCGACATTGAACGAAATTAGTTACCCATTAAATACAAACGCTAAATCGCAGGTATCGATGGAAGAAGTTGGTTAACAACGTTTATTTTTTAGTCTAAATCGTTGGATCAATTGAATCAATTGGGTATTCTTGATCGATTCTTTTATATCCTTGATGAAATAAGAAATATTGATTGCCTAAGAATTACAAAGAACCACAGGTTGTCAGGGGAGGGAACAGTTATATTTTAACCCCACTAACTTAATTTGATATTAAATTACATTCTTGCCCTTTTGGATAATTATTTAAATAAAAATCTGATAATAATTATAAAAATTCTAATTGGATGTTGTTAGTTCTTTTGGTTTTTTACAAAATATTGGTTTTCATTTGAAAGTCCCTCTATATACATATATATAGATATATAAATATATACATATATAGATATATATACATATATAGATATATATACATATATAGATATATATACATATATATACATATATATAGATATACATATATAGATATATATACACATATATATACATATATATATATACATATATACATACACACATACATATATACATATATATACATATATACATACACACACATATGTATATATAGATAGATAGATAGATAGATAGATACGGAAAGGATCATATGATAACCCGTCAAAATTGCGATAACCCGTTAACCCAAATGTGTGGTTATAAATCTGTCACGTCTCCATATGATGTCAAACCCTTTTGAGGGTAAAATCGGAATTTTACACTATGCAAGTACACAACTATTTGGTGTTCCCATGCTGATGTTGACACCAGGAGACATATGGTACTATTTGGTACACTATGCATATAGAAAATGATCACATTCACCATATAATTGAAGCTTCCTCTCTCTCAATATTAAGTCGTCGGATCCCACCGGAAAAAAATTCCGATCACTTGTTATTTTCAGCCCGTTTAAGCTATTGACCCGACCCGATCGACCCTCGGTGATAGAAAAGGATCACAAACACCTTCTATTTGTTCTCGGTTCTCCTACAAATTCATTTCATTGGTAAGCATTTTTCTTGATTTCTTCTTTGAAATTAAACGATGGATCCAATCGAAACAAATTATGGGTATTTTGTAGACGAGATTATTCTTGAAACATTAGCAAGATTACCCATTAAATCCCTCTTTAGAACCAAGTGCGTATGGAAACATCGGAGGTCGCTGTCGTCACCGATGTTGTCGCTCACCGCCCTTTGTTTCAGATCTAACCGGAGAACACCACCCTTTGTCGCTCCGATGTTGTCGCTTGCGCCGTCGGGCCCGTTATAGCTGTCAATGATAGCGCACGTATGTTTTGTGTTGCCTCCGGCAAGTCGGTTGGCTGATGATGGAGTTGCAGATAGATGGTTGGTCATAGCCTTATATGCGTAGGTTACAGCAACAATGTAACATTATATGCGTAGATTACAACAGCAGTGTAAATTTGTTTAAAACAACATTTTATAGTAGCAGTGTAACATTACATGCGTAAGTTACAGCAGCAATGTAACATTATGTTTAAATTTTTGCTTAAAACAACCATATTTTTTTCATAGGTTTCAGCACTGGTGTAGCATCAACCATTTTTTTTTGCTTAAAAAACCATATTTTCACTGATACTATTTATATTGTATCATAAACCCTTACACAAATTTATGCAAACTTTACAGTAGCAGTGTAACATTAGGGTACAGTAGTAGTGTAATATTCTACCTAAGTTAAATATGTTGGCCGTGACATAATTACCCAACTTCATTACATTTATATATATATATCATTAGTTTTCTTTTGTTGCAGTAATGGTCTAAGGCTCCAACGCATGCCAGCGCTTTCAAAGTTATCGATTGTAAGGGGCTCATCCGATCAAGGCTTGTCAAGGGGTCAGAGAATTATGTGCGCTATGATTTTCAAGAAACACAAAGGGTTGTGTTGTTTTCATTTTTAGTTCATTTTTAAATATGTACTTTAAGAATTTTATAAAGTAATATAATGTTACAGTAGTGTGAAAGTATAATTGTTATAGTAGTGTAAGAGTATAATTAGCAGTATAAAGTATGCGTGAATGTATTACTATCGTAATGTTACAGTTATGCTTTCTATTTTTTGGGATGTATAATCAATCTTTTAGATCTCTTCTATGTATCTTTTTGTTTCGTATTTAATTGTTTTTGTTTCAAATTACTTTTCTCTATATATTTTCATAAATGTAAAATGTTGGTAGTAAATTCTTATTAATTTTATATTTAAATTAGCATTTTATATTTAAATTCTTATTACTTTTTCCTAAACCCTAAACCCTAAATTAGCATTTTATATTTAAATTCTTATTAATTTAAATATTCAATAAAGAAAAAAAGATAGGCAAATCAGGAAGGTACAACTGGAGGTGATGGGTTTGCAGGTGGTGGTTTAGGGTGGAGGGGGGAAATGAATATTCTACCCTTTCATTAGATAAATTATTAAAGAAAGAAATAAAAAACGGTTGGCAAATCTGGACCATTGGATCAACATGTATAGAATGCATCATGGGTCTAAAAAAAGTTAATGGGTTATCATAATTTTGATGGGTTAACAATTGAACCTCACCCTAGATATATATACATATACATATATATATATATATATATATATATAGATAAATATATATATATATAGATAATATATATAGATATATAGATATATATATACAGATATATATAGATATATATACATATATATAGCTATATACATATACATATATATATACACACATATACATATATATAGATATAGATATAGATACTTATAGATATAGATATATATACATATAGATATAGATATATACGTATATATATAGATATATATACATATATATAGATATATATGTATATATGTGTGTGTGTGTGTGTATATATATACACACAGACATACATATATATATACACACACACACACATATATATATATATACATATATATACATATACATATATATATACATATATAGATATATACACATATATAGACACACACACACACACATATATATATATATACACACACACATATATATATATATACATATATACATATATAGATATATATAGATATATATACATACACACACACACATATATATATACATATATACACATATATATACATATATATGTATATACATACATACATATATACATACACACACACACACACACACATATATATATAGATATATATATATATATATATATATATATATATAGATAGATATATATAGATATAGGGATCCATTCAAATGAAAACTAGATTTTTGGAAAAAACTAAAAGAACCACTTTCAACCAATTAGAATTTTCTGTGTAAATATAATTATTTTTTTTATTATAATTACATATAAGGGCAAAAAGGTAATTTAAACATTGCCAATTGAATTCTTGGATTTAACTGTTCCCTCCACCGAAAAACTGATTCCACGTTCATCTGCTTTCCAAACCTGCATTTCATTACAATTGGGAACATAGAACATCATAATTTAAGGTTAGTATACGAGATTCTAAAGAGGTTTATCAAACAAAGGATTATTGCTGGTCGATCAAACACATTGGGAGAAGATTACCTGCTGTTATAATGGGTAAGAATTAGCGATCAATGTAAACCTGCGTAACTTGGGGACATGATATATATCGGCTGATTAAGATCAACGCAACTTGAATTTACCTTATTTATTGCAACTTAGTAGGTTTGATGATACAAATCATGCGATTAATTCACATTCTGAGTTGTTACAGGAAGAGATGGAGAACAGGGGACAAACCGATCAAGAGAACAATTGACGTAATCACGAGACCAATATACAAGGGTTAGATTAGGTGAAATGGCTTTAAAGAGCCTGATAGAGATGGCACCTGATGATAACTGTGCAGAATTAAATGTCCGAATGGACAATGATGATGGGATTCATAACAAACAGGACAAGATAAGGAGCAACATATCATATAAAGAGTTGTTGATTTTGAATTCTCCATCAAGAAACAAAGGAAATGAATTAGTAACAAGCCCAGATCATGCTGCTGATTGCAATTATGATACGGAGGGGTGCGTTGAGGGAAGAATGGACGAGGAAACTTTGGATACGGTAAGAAATTAGGATGAAGCAAGTATGTTACTTTATTTGGAATATGTTAATTTAGCTTTTGGAAAAATCTATGATGATTTATAAGAAAAAAAATAACATTTTGAATACATCAACTTATTTTATTATGGTCCAGAAAGAACAATATGCTGTTAATTATTGATTGGTAAAATAGGTTGATTAAAATTCAGATCATAGATGAATGACATCAGGGAGATTTAGCAAAAGATGCTTCAATGCATAAAAAATGTCGAAAGATTGGTAATTATGAAAATTAGATTGTTGGACTAGTAAAACTATTAAAATGAAGTTAAAATATAGATGGCTTCACTTATTTTAGACAATTCATATTTACATGATAAAGAAAGTTTAAAATTGGATGTTAAAAATATATTTAATTTGATAATGATTCACATTGAAATTTGAAAAACTTGATTCAACTGTTTAATAAATTGGATGTTAAAAAAATGGTTCGCAAGCTAGTATCATTAACTAGACATGTTTATGCTATCACAGGTGATGAAGAGGCTTACAAAGCTAGTGAACCAAACTTTATTTACTCCCTAAATGGTTCTACCTATTGGCTTCCTCTTGTACCAACAAACTTAAAGCATGTAGTTGGTGAATTTTATTCAACATTCCAAGAAGCTAAGAAGATGTATGACACATATGCTCAAAGTGCAGGGTTTTCTACGTATGTCTATCATGATTCAAGAAACTACGATCAAACTCCAAAAAACAGAAAGAAAAAGGAAGGAGAGAAAAAAAGATGCAAGTAGACACATCAATGAAAGTATGTAAATGATCTCCAAGTTATCAGGGAGAAGGGATAAGTGAAAACGCAGAATATTGGCTTTTATGAATGTGTAATGTAATTTCTTCTTGCTAGGGAAACTTTATAATTAGCAAGTTTAATTAGCAATTTTATGTGCAGTAATCATGCTTCCTTAGAATGTAAATGATTACATTAGGCGTATGCAAATATGTAAGTATGGTTTGCGCAGATGCATATTATTATAATCTGCATGATCATTAATGCCATTCTTGAATTAATGCATCCATGCATAAATGCATTAATGCATAAAATTAACATAAAAACATAAAAATGAGAAAATTTACTCAATCAGCATCCGTTATAGTGAAGGGCGGGATAACATTGGGAAATACAAGGTTGTTCATTAGTTTTAGAAAAATATATTGAGAAAATGATAAATATGATTTTGATTTTCTGTTTACACTAGTAGATTTACCAAACAAAAACATACGCCATGAAGGATTAAAAATAGCAAACACATACGAAGGTACGCAAGCCACACTCAGGAACAATACTTGTTTTATGAATACATACGAATAAATATAATAATACCAAGTGATTGATGACATATCGTCCTGTAAAAACACAACGTATGTACATCAGACAAGGGTGCAACGTATAGGGGTGATAATAAACCTAAATCAATGAAAAACCAACTGGGGTAGGAAAAATATAATATAAATGAGTTAAAAAGCAAAACGCCATACAACAAAATTTTTTTAGGGTACTCACCAATAGATGAATCATTTCCTAAAAATAATCAATAAATTAAGCAACAATCCCATTTTGTGCATTGCTTCATAAACTACATACGTAACAAATAAAATAAACCTATTATCATAACCCACCTAGATAAGAAATAATTTAAGCATGCATTTAACTGCGAAATTTGATTGGATGAAGTAGATAAAACAGTGGATGTGCGTAAATGCTTAGTTGCATAAATATGCACCGATGCGTAAATGCCTTAATGCATAATTGTTAAAACCTAATATTACCAAGATTAAGTAAAATAAAATATTGAACCAAACATAAACAAGCCACTAACGGATATGAGAACCAACATAATAAAATATAAACATTGAGAACATGTGATGACTTGAACGAACATAACCTACCATAAACATTACCCGTCCAAAAATACGTAGCCTAAATAAATAAATAAACAATACGACAGATGTGCATTTTGGATCAGTTCACTAAAACCCTGATTCACTTAGCCTTGCGCTGCTTTCGTTTGGACGACCTTGCAACAACATTAGTGCTCTTCATTTCTTTTTTAACCCTTGATGCTGCCAGTTTTTTTAGTCTTGCATTTTCTTATGTATCGGCATTTCCTCCCAAATTTGATCGGTCGTGCTAATCACCTCTTTCCTGTGGATATTGATTTTCGACAGGAGAATCTTGGTTGCATACTTACACCTCGGACATTTAAGCTGGGTTTTTTGCCTCCTTCCTTCGTCATCTAACACATTGATCCAGTTCTTTGTCATTCATTTTAAAGTTTCCATGTCTCATTAGGAAAATTCCACAATCATCCATGTTTTTTTATGCACCAAGACAGTTTCGGCTGGAAAATCTTTGCATTTCTAATGTTTGTGCCCGAAGGATGACCAACTGACTCCAGGTTGGATACGTTTAAATTTAGAAAAAATAACGTGTGGGAGCAGTTGTTCCTCGTCTTGTATTCGGTGATACTTTTGACTTCTTCCTACTTGAAGTACATATGGGAACAACCTCGTTAGGTTGTTCTAACTGCACCTTACTTTTCCCCAACACCTCTTCGGCTGCGTTGACAAGAATGCATCAACCACATATCTGTAAAATATTTCAATGATTTTTGAACTATGTAACAGGAAATATAAGCATACTTACCAATCATTTTCTTAGTGTATCGCCTAGGAAGATTTGAAACAATACATACAATAGGATTAGATTCGTTCCCTTCACCTTAGAACTTATAAATATATTATAATGTTAGATAATATGTCGTTAATGATAACAAATTCTATCATATTAAAATGGAATGCGGATGAAAACTAAAATCAACTAACATTCTTAGAATACTTGAATGATTACCTTGGGGATAAATTGGAGTATGAGCCACTTCATTAACCAAACCATGTCGTTTATTAGAATAATCTGAAATAATAATGGGTTTGTGCGGTTCACCTCTTGATGAGTTCCTTATAGGGTGAGCCTTACCGGCTAGCCGGGGACTTTTACGAGCTGCATAAAGCAACAATAAAACAAAAAACATGAAATAGGATATCAAATGGCATACATATATTGAGCTGGATAAAACAATGAAAAGGTACCTCGTGCTCATTATGGCATGCGATAGCAAAGACTTAAACTTTGAAAATGTCTTGATAGTTTGAGATGATGGAACACTAAACACATACAATCTTGGAATTAATACAAACTATTACAATGACAAAATCCATAGGACACACCCAAATATATACTAGAAATAAACACATATACACTAGAACATTTTTTATTGATCTTATAAAAGATAAAACTATAGAAAAGGCTAATACCTATAATAAAACATTTATGGCCAATAATCTCATAATAACTAAGCCATTATCCAAAACAGAATAATTGGAAATACAATTAACTTCAACTACTTTCTCATAATGCATAAATGCATTATACACATAAAGGACATTAAAGGAAGTTGAATACCATTGGGATGAACCAAAAGCCAAGTTAAAAAAGTAAACTAATTTCATAAGAAGATAAAGGGATCATAATAAAGAAAAAAACAAACTTGTTCAGAAATATATACATAGGATTAGGCTTAGCATACATCCTATCAATCACCATATTAAGCTCACCGACTAATATACATAACATCAACAATGCCAACAACTTTGAACATGCCTAGTACAAACTCAATTTGTTAGAAAAAAGAACACACTCTTAGAACACAGTCAACATTCTATTGATTAGCCATTGAGTAGACAAATCGGGGATTATTACGCTGATAAACTGGGAAAAAGGGATATGGAGCAAATAAGCATAATGAATTGATGAATGATCGAGGGTAAATAAGCATATACTATCCAGTTAGCTTTCATTAAATTAGATTTAACAACTACCAAGAAAAAACTCACCAGAATAATCAAAACATCCTGATTGAAATTGATTCATCTACTGAACACAGGGAATGAATTAACAACATCATCAAAGATGGCATGTTTGACAGCATTCTCGCTTGAAACAACCAGCATATACCAGGGGTCGATTTAAAAATAATTAGGTTTACTCATCCGCAATGGAATCGACAAAGCAATGCACAAATAAAAGTGAACAATCTGATTCTGAGCCCTAGTTTTCGATATCAGCTTCTTATACACAATCATAAAACATATGAAATTTGACATACCTGTTGGATTGGATTGTTTATGATTCAAACCAAAATCCCACTTCGCAGTATCAGGTCTTCAACCTTCACATCCAATGTGACTGTATGGGGTGCTTTCAAAGTGCTTACAAGGATTGATGGGTTCGGAAACTTTGAATGATGAAGAGTTAGCGATGAATTTGAACTAAGTTTATGAAATTGAACGATAATTTAGGGGAATATGCAACTGATAAAATCGTGAGTGAGATAATTGGGGGTTGTTCATAATTGTGTTCCAATTTTACCCTTCACCGATTTTGCCGATTTTAAAACCAATTGAAATTACAATTTACCCCAATTAATATGGACCATTGATCAATAAAATCTAAGGCCATTATTGGTTCTTACAGTTTTTTCTAATATTTTAGTTTTCATTTGAATGCCATTCTATAGATATATATGTATATATGTATATATGTATATATATATGTGTGTGTGTATATATGTATATACCTATATATATATGTATATATATGAATAAAGTTAATTTAAACTACGATAACTGTAATAAAATTAAATAATACAAAATTTTTATTGAAAATATAAGGCTCTTTCTTATCAGATCTATTTGTGGTGTTCTAGTTTTTGGTTTCTTTTATAGGCTTTGGGCTAGAAGTTGAGGTTGCTGGGCATTGTTTCCTGGGCTAAGGAAGGTTGCTGATCCACAAGTTTGCTGGGCTTTAGGTTCGTTGGATACTGATTAGAAGGTGGGTGGGTACTGGGTAGTGGGTTCGGAATTTCCGATGCCCCGGTGTTCACCTGTTTTATATTTAACTAACTTTAGTAAACCCGTATGTTATATGGGTTGAACAAATAAAATATTATATGAAATGAAAATTTATTAATTTAAAATAATATTATAAGATAATATATAGAGTAAATTACTATTTGCATCCCTAATGTTTCATCATTTTAACCGTCTACATCCCTGTTGTTTTAAAATTGTCATCTGCCCCTTAACGTTTTATTTTATTTTCATTTGAGTCTCCATCGTTTTATTTTTATCTTAATTTGAGTTCAAATGACTAACACTGTTAGTTTTTCTGTAAAAAGACTAAATTATCTCTAATAACGATAAATTTTTTTTGAGTAAATAACCATTTGCATCCCTGAGTTCTGTTCATTTTAACAACTTGCATCCTTACGGTTTTAAAATTGTCATCCGCTCCCTAACGTTTTATTTTTATATCAATTTGTATCCAAAACCCTAACACCGTTAGTTTTTCCGTTAGTTCTTTTATAAAAATACTAAAATGCCCCTAAAAATTAAAAATAAAATAAAAATTTTATGAGACCACCTCCCTCTTCTTCTTTTTCTAGAGTCAACCTTTAAATGATACACCACCACATCTTTTCTCTTCTTCTTCCTCTCATTACATCCAGCTCCATCAGTGAACAGTTGAAGAAAAAGGGTAACAGGAAGGAGAAATCCGTCCCCTTTGCTCCGTCGTGTGACCACCATACGACGGTGTTACGAGGTGCGGTCGGGGTTTGAGGTTAGGGTTGTAGCGTTGTCGACATCAGAGTCATCCTTCCTACGCCAACTCAGTGAAAAAGAAGGTTGGATGCTGACCTCCAAGCAATAGAATGGAGGATACACCTGTAACGACACCGAATCACACCTCAACCACATGGAAAACAGTGGGATGTACGCCATTAATAGCGGATCTTCTTGCAGCGGAGTGGTGTCGGAGAAAAGGAAGCGAGTGATGGTGGTTGTTGATCAATCGTTGCATTCGAAGCACGCGATGTTGTGGGCTCTTACCCATGTCGCCAATCAAGGGGATATGCTCACTCTGCTTCAGATTCAGAATGTTAATAGTTTTAAGGAGAATCATGCTTCGTCGTCTTTGTCTTCTTCTGCTCCTGCTCCTGCTAATGTGTTGGTGACTTCACTTGGTACCCTTTGTAAAGCTTGTAAACCTGAGGTAATTTGTGTTTCTGCTTCCGATCTGATTCAATTATTATACGACCATCGTTTGATTTGGATTTTGGAGGTAATCAATTGATGGAATTAGTTGGGTTTACGTTGTTTGGTGATAGATCTTTGTTTAGGTTTGCGTTTCCCAAATGTGTTGTAGAGATTTGATTCATGGGTCGTTGAATTTGAGTTGAAACTGATTGATTTTCACTGTTAAAGCTTAAACCTTGATAGCATCTAGGGTTTTGAAATTGGAATTGGAATTGTGAGCAGGTGGAAGTGGAAGCATTGGTGATACAAGGAGGACCGAAGCTTGAAACAGTTGTGATCCAGGTGAAGAAGCTGGAGGTGTCGGTGCTTGTTTTGGGTCAAAAGAACTCATCTTCGATTCTTCGATGGTTCGTCCTTACAATCTTTACAGTTTGATTTGATCGATCATGGTGATTTGAGATGATTTTACAGAGCTTTTTCGGCTGAAATGATGATTTGGGGGTTGATTGCTTCTGGGTTTTTGATGGGTTTGTTGCAGAAGCTTCTGGTGGTGGTTTGGTGGTGGATTGGTTGTTGGACTCGGTAACTAGCTTTGATTACGGGTGGATGTGGTGGTGGTGGTGAGGGGGTGGTTGTGGTGGTGGTGATTTGAAGAAGATGATGTTGATGGATGAGACCCACAAGTTATTTATGTTATTATTTAATTTTAAGGGTAGTTTTGTCTTTTTAATAATAATTTAATATAAACATTAACAGTGTTGGTCATTTGGACTCAAATGCAGATAAAAATAAAACATATAGATTCAAATAAAGATAACATGAAATGTCAGGGGGCGGATGACAATTTTAAAACAGTAGGGATACAAGTGGTTAAAATGAACAAAACTTAGGGATGCAAATGGTAATTTACACAAAAAATTTTAACCAATCCAACAACATCATCTTCTTCATTCATTAACACACTCTCACACACTCTCTCTCCCCCTCTCCCTCTCCACCACTGTCTGCAAATATCAATTTTAAAACAGTAGGGATACAAGTGGTTAAAATGAACAAAACTTAAGAATGCAAATGGTAATTTACACAAAAAAAATTTAACCAATCCAACAACATCATCTTCTTCATTCATTAACACACTCTCACACACTCTCTCTCCCCCTCTCCCTCTCCACCACTGTCTGCACATCACCACAACCACAATCTGATTACCACCACAACAATCACCCATCACAACTAATCAATTTCAAAACATAATAGTGCAGGCATCTCTGCTGAACTAAATTTCATTATTTTTCAAAGGCATTTAAGTTTGAAAATTACCCTCACTGTACACTTGAACATTAGTAATTAACATGCAAGAAACATACACACACATAGCAAGAAAAATATACATACATACATACGTGGACATTATAAATTAAAGAAGGGATGAAGATGAAGAAACAGAGCAAGAAACTTTCCTCCATCACATACGTAGTCGAACATCACAAACTAAACATTAATATGCAAGAAACATACACATACAAGGTCGAATTGAACAACGATTGTAGATTATAGCAAAAAACTTGCCTCAATCTTCGGTTTTGGGATAGGGTTCGGGTTACCCAATTTCACTCGAGAAAATTACTTGAGCACTCCTCCACAACCCCATTCCCAACCCCACCACCACAGCCACTAATCACCACCACAACAGCCCTATCCTGATTTGCCTCACCCTTTCACCGTGAGATCTTCAAAGACACTAAAATCACGCCACCATTAACCGCAGCCCCGTTAGACACTGAAATCGCACCGCCACCATCATCGTCGCCGCACGCAACGGTTTATGTGGCTTGAATCTTGCCGCCATCGTTAGAACCTTGGTCAAGAGGATGAAATCTGCTATCAATGTTGTTGGGTGGGTGTGGGTGGGTGGGTGGTGGTGTGGGTGGGGGGGGGGGGGGAGGGGGTGGTGGTGATGTTGGTCTGTGAGATGAGGAAGGGGAAGGTTGGGGTTAGGGTGGGGTGGGTTCTGATAAAGTGGGGACTATTTTGTCACTTTATAAAACGGATGAAATTTAACAGTTTTAGTGTTCGGGTTTAAATGGTAACAAAAATAAAACGTCAGGGAGCAGATGGTAATTTTAAAACAACATGGATGAAAATGGTTAAAATAAGAAAACTTTAGGGATGCAAATGGTAATTTACTCTAATATATAATTGAAGTATTATTTGTAAGTAAAATGAAATTTTTGTTTCAAAACAATCATTTAAAAAAATATGTTTTTTTTAAATTTTATATTTTAGCTCTTAATTTTAATTACTTTTTATATATAAAAAGTCTACTTTTTAAAACATCAATATTAAATATTTCTTAATAAAAGTTTGATGTTTTAGAAAACTTTCTTATAAATAAGAATGTTTCTTTAGAAATAATATTGATAAAAATATCTATTTTTTAATCTATTAAAAAATAATTTTAATCGAAAAAAGTAAATAACATTATTAGAACTAATATGATTATTTAATAGAAGAAAGAAGCGGAAAAAAATTTGATAAGCAGGAATGTAGTGCTGTCACGTGTTACTAATAGTTACCATTTTATTAGAGTAGTATGATAATATTCACCCGCGAGTCATTCGAGACCCCTGAATCATTGTTGTTTATCAGGAGCTTTATACATGTTCGAGAGTTGTTGATCAGTCGCATTTACACTCTTGTGATTCCAGAAAGCTCTCTCGCTCTCTTGTGTGTTCCTGGCTAAGGTTTCACCGATCTGGTAAAATATTGATCTGTTGTTGGTATTTTCTCAAATTTAGTATCGGATCATCAAGTTGATGCTTTGTCTTTATATTTTATTATTGTCTTTGACAAATCATTAGGTTTTTATATTGAGACGTTGAGTTTCTTTTAATTGTTGTAGCTTGAGTTCATCAATGATACATGCCATCTTCATGACAGTCCCTTTATTTAGACACCCCTTAATTTTAAATCAACACCCCTGTACCCTATACGCCGCGTATGGGTCCATACGCGGCGTATAGGGTACATTGTTGATTTAACGTTTTATACCCTATACGGCGCGTATGGGTCCATACGCGGCGTATAGGGTATGTTGTGATTTGACGTTTATACCCTATACTCAGCGTATGGACCATACGTGGCGTATAGGGTTGACATTTTATACCCATACGTGACTTATGACCATACGTGGAAGAGCTATACGCCGCGTATGGAACCATACGCGGCGTATAGCTTATTTATTTATTTTTTTTAATTTTTGAGTTTTATTTTAATATATACAATATGAATACAATAATAAAATTAAAATTAAAATATATAATTCGCATATTACAAATTATAAATTAAAATAAATTTATATAAGCGGGGGTTCTCGGTTATTCTCTATTATTGCGTTGTATTTCGAGATACGAATCCTATACATAATCTCCATTCTGCAGCACGTACGCTTCGGTTAAGAATCCAAAGATTACTTAATGTTGGCATCGGATAATCTCCTTCTAACTTAACGTGGACGAAATGATTGTTGTTGACATGAACAATCGACACGATATGATGAGGCATGACAGTTTTCGGATCAGCCCATAATGGGAAAAATGTTTGACAACCATTATTGCTTAGTAAATGAAGAATAACCCAAACTTTGAGCAACCACTAATCCGTATACGGCATTATCATCCAATGTTCTTCAGGTGCAGGTTCCACACTTGCCAATCGATGGTGTGACGTAATTCGTTATACTGTCCGGGGTACAAAGTATCGAAAACTTCTCTGTACTCCAATTCATGTCTGTCCAACTCTTCTAAAAGCTGTGTCCGCACATACATCCACTTATTTTCGTCAAACCCTAAGCCTAAAGCTATGATCGAAAACCACAATTCCCATCGGGTCGGACATCTCGTATACGTGAAATATAATGATGAAAGATGACGGAATCCAATTTTTTAACCTGTTTATATTGTTTAATTGGTTATCTCCGACAATCGAAGAAGAAAATCATTAGTACCCGTGATACTTTAGATGATGTTGAACGACTACGTTGCATGGCAGGCTTCTGGGGCTTTACAGCTGAACTTGTTCTTCCAGAAATGTGAGACGCAATAAACGAGCTATGTCTCGGCATGTCGCACGTACTTTGTTGAGTGTCGTACTTTTGTTGTTGAACCTTTAACGTTGGACGACCGCGAAATCTGTTTGAACAACAGGCGTTTTTGTTATTTTCCATGGATACACAATTTTTTTTATTTTTTCCACCAAACTAAATTTTACAGCTGCGTGTTGTGTCATTATTTGTTGTTTCACCCGTTCCATTTCTTCTTCAACATCAACTTTTTCATCCACCGATATGATGGCTTAATGTTATCAAGCTTCGTCCAAAATACGTCAATTGCATCTAATGGAATTTTAGTGCCTGCATTATAAAGTATAATTAATACATAATTTGTCACTTTAATAGAAAAATGATAATGATGGAGCGACTATTACCAGAATGTTCATATTTTTCCAGCCGACAAGCACAAGGCAAGCCACAATAGTGAAAAGATGACAACCACATGTTGCATTTGCAGAGCGCATCACATGAAATTTAGTGTTTTCGGCAACTAATAAATCAAGAGCTATGTGTGAAACCTTGCCTCTTAAGTAATCAAATAGCGGAGTTTATGATGATTCATGGTTTTAATTTTGCTTGTCTCAAAGCTTTCTTTTAAATTTACCTCTTGTGCGGTCACCAATTGATCTACAAACTCCACAAGTCTATCCAGTGAGCTATTTGTTGATTTAAGATATCTTTTTAAATTTGCATGTTGACTCTCCACCCTATTTGTTGTGCGTTGGCCAAAATTGCGGTTCAAGTTAGTCCAGGCTGATACAAACATTTCTTTGTAACTCTCTAACCAGTTTCTGTTATATATGACAATACCTCTGAAAATATAATAAATCACGCTTAAATTATATATTGAAAATATAATAAAACATAATTAAAATATAATAAAAACTTACTTTCTCGATTCGCTTCAACTAATCGTTCGTAAAGAAGGTTATAGTTATACTCGTAAATCTCCGCCGTGGGAGACTCACACAAACGTGCCCATGCATATTTAAACTTTCTCCAGTCATCTTTCGTAAAACTTGCTTTACAGTGTTTCGCGATATTTTCATCAATATGCCACCTGCATAAACACTTTGAAGCATTCGGAAACACTTTAACACATGCGTTCATTAAAGCGAGATCTCTGTCTGTTATTATGACGCGCGGCTCCATACACTTGCTTAACGTATCTTTCAATCTATTAAGCACCCATTCAAAATTATCTTCCCGTTCTTTGCTAATAAACGCCATGAGCAACACAAAATGTCTTGTGTGTGGAGGTCACACCAACAATCTGAACAAACGGAAGCTTGTACATGTTTGTTTATATGTAGCGTTATCATCAGCACGTGCGGAAATGCACGCCAAGTGTCGTATGATTTAGGATGACAAAAAAAATATATCTTCTACGACATTAGTATCGGGATCTTCTCGGGTGTAATAAACATACCTTTAATTGAAAAAAGGAAGGAAAATTGATGTTGTTAAGTGAGGATACAAATACAAGTTAGGCTTCATTTTAATTAAGTCTATTGAAAAAAAAAACCTCGGGTGTAAAAACGTACCTTTTAATAGATAAAAGGTTTTCTAAGACTGCATTGGTGTTTCACCGACTTTTCTTTCACTTCTTATCTTATATTGAGCGTTGTATAGTCTCTGGTTATTGATGCGTTATTAGGATTTTGCTTTTTAATAGCTGATAAGATGCTACGAGGCTCCATGTTCTGATCAGTAAGCTGCTCCACCAAATTGTATTCGTTTTGAGAAACCTTCTTACAAAAGGATGCCCCTCCATATGTTGAGCAGGATCATGGTTATGTTCGTCACTTCGCACCTCTAATTTCCACGAACGACGTTTGTTGTCGTATATCCCTACCAATTTAAAAGGACATCCGATTTTTTTGCTACCAGATCGTCTAACTGTCGCTTACTTTTGTGTTCGCCCCGCACGATCACAGATAAGCCATACCTTTACGACCTGACTTCTTTTTTCTTTGATCTTCGTGTAATAATAACGTAACCATTATCACGTCCTCTATTAACAGCCCAACAGACTAGCTCATCGAGAGATAAAAAATTTTGAGATGTTTCAAACGATACTTTTGTCGTTTGTTTTTCATCACTCGAGAGTATATTATTTTGTTGCGTGTCGTAAGTTGACTCTCGGCAAAACTCAACTTCATCATCGGGAACATACGATTGGTTTAAATCTGGCAGTCCTGTCTCGTAAGCAGATTGAACGTAGCATCATCTTGATTACTATCCACCACGAACGAATATTCATTTGAATATTCACCAAACAAATAGTTACCGTCCAAAACGACATACCGAGAACGAATAAAAAGTGTGATATTTTGAGAGAGAAATACGTTTGGGATTTACAGGAATCGAAAGCATATCGAAAGTGTTATCGAAATCGTTGTTATATAGGTGAAAACGAATCTTGGGTCATGTCATATCGAAATAATTTATACGTGGCGTATGGGTCCATACGCCACGTATAGGAACCTATACGCAGCGTATGGGCCTATACGCTACGTATAGGCTTGCCACGTCTTCCACGTATAGGATCCTATACGCAGCGTATGTACCATGTAATCGTACATGGTACAAAAAGTACATCTGACACCACCAATAATTTTGTACTATACGTGGCGTATGGATCCATACGCACGTATAGTGCAAAATAATTGGTCGCAAGAGGACTGTAGTGGTCGCATGAGCACCAACTATTTGTACTATACGTGGCGTATGGGGCCATACGCCACGTATAGTACAAAATAATTGGTCGCCTTAGCACTGTACGTGGTCGCAAGAGGACTGTAGTGGAGGAGCTATACGCCGCGTATGGGTCTATACGCGGCGTATAGTTTATATATGTATATGTTTTTTTAATTTTTTGAGTTTAATATATATATAATTTGAATTAAAATATTATGATGTATGTATGTATGTATGTATGTGTGTATGTCTGTATGTATGTATGTCTGTATGTCTGTATGTATGTATGTAGATGTAGTATGTATGTATGTATGTCTGTATGCTGTTGTATGTCTGTATGTCTGTCTGTCTGGTATGTAGTATGTATGTATGTAGTATGTATGTATGTATGTATGTATGTTGTATGTATGTATGTTGTATGTCTGTATGTATGTATGTATGTAGTATGTCTGTATGTATGTATGTATGTAGTATGTAGTCTGTATGTCTGTATGTCTGTATGTATGTATGTATGTATGTATGTATGTATGTATGTATGTATGTATGTCTGTATGTATGTATGTATGTATGTATGTATGTATGTCTGTATGTCTGTATGTCTGTATGTATGTATGTATGTATGTATGTATGTATGTATGTATTATGTATGTATGTATGTATGTATGTCTGTATGTCTGTATGTCTGTATGTCATGTATGTATGTATGTATGTATGTATGTATGTATGTATGTATGTATGTTGTATGTATGTATGTATGTATGTATGTATGTCGTATGTCTGATATATTTACAAAGATAAACATAAACTGATAATAAACTAAAAGATAAACATAAACTGATAATATATTTACAAAGTTTTTAAATTACATAACAAAATAAAAATTACAATACAAAACTACGGGGAGTCAGGGTAATCTCGAGGCGGGTGGCAACGGCGGAGGATCAGTACCAGAACGCCGCGCCATCTCTGACTGAACCTGCCACTCCATCAGATCCTCACGCGATCGAGCCGTCGACTCTGCTGCCGTAAGCTCCTAGACATATCCTGCAACAATGTCTCCCACGTGCAGGCAGCCTCACCTCTCTATAAATATGTCGTGGGATCTGAGCTGATGAGGAGGCGGCTGATGTGGCTGAGGAGGCGGCTGATCATGTGGCTGCTCGTCGGGTGGTGGCTGATCATGCGGCTGCCCGTGCTGCTGCAGCGGATCGACAATGCCGAGCTGCTGAACTGGTGCCGGCTGCCAGATCTCCCCGGGTCGAAGAGAGAATCGTATGCCAACGGAAACTGGCGTATAATACGCATGCCGAATAGCGTACGACGATCTAATCTCACCGGCTCGATCGGCGGAGACACGTCACCAAGATGCCGAGGAAGATAACCTAAAGATATCGGGCAATCAACGTGATGTACGCGCCGCCGTACACAGCTCCTCGCTCCTGCCGATGATAATACGAAGCAAAATATACTCCGCCAAACACCTCGCCCAGGTTACACCTGGTCCCCGTAATCAAACAGTATAAGTAAATAAGTCGGGAATGGTACACCACTCCCGACTCTTGCCACGTCCCGTGATGGACGTGGCGATCATCCGATGCATAACGGATGAGAGGATCTCGAATGCCGTGACCCTGCCCTTGTCCTCTGAAACGGACCTCCGGCAATCTCAGGCCACCACTCTCTCAATGGCCCTCCTCCATCTCAGTAATACCCTCAGTGAACAGAGGGGTAACAGTCTCCGGCTCATAATAAAGCCCAGAGACAACTGCAAACTGCTCAAGGACATCTGATGTGCATGTCCACAAAGCGTAAAAGATATCTCCGATCGCTCATCGTCCTCCACCATCTCATCTGGACGAATATATGTAAATGTGGATAAAAACTCCACTACCAGCTCACGGTGGGACGGTAAGAATGCGATCTCAAAAAGACGTCTCCACGGCGTATCGTCTCCGATAATAGCAGCAAGACGATCGCGCTCTCCAACTCAGCCATCACCTCCCAATCTACGGCTTTTTGATGACCGATCTTCATCCGAATAAATTTTGAGCACTTAGCGTGCTCAACGGAAACGGCATCAAACTGCAGCCAAGGATGCTCGGCAATATGGTCAACAACGTCAGCCTCAATCTCAGAATCGGAAGACAATATTGCCCACAGGTGAACAAATAGGTCAAAAACAACGTATACGTATCTATATATATAATACACATATACATATATATGTATACGTATACGTATACGTATACGTATACGTATACGTATACGTATACGTATATGTATACACATATACATATACATGTTTATGTATATATGTACATTACATATATGTATATGTATATGTGTATATACATATAT
>CM044012.1:69514536-69733233 GCA_024085815.1 Flaveria linearis
GGTGTGCGTGCGGGTGCGTGTGTGTGCGTGTGCGTGTGTGTGCGTGTGCGTGTGTGTGCGTGTGCGCGTGTGTGTGTGTGCGCGTGTGTGTGTGTGGCGTGTGTGTGTGTGTGTGCGTGTGTGTGTGTGTGCGTGTGTGTGTGTGCGTGTGTGTGTGTGCGTGTGTGTGTGTGCGTGTGTGTGTGTGCGTGTGTGTGTGTGTGTGCGTGTGTGTGTGTGTGTGTGTATGTATGTGTGTGTATGTATGTATGTGTGTATGTATGTATGTATGTATGTATGTATATGTATGTATGTATGTATGTAGGGTATGTATGTAGGGTATGTATGTAGGTATGCATGTAGGCATGCATGCATGCATGCATGCATGTATGCATGTATGTATGTATGTATGTTTATAATAAAAGTAATTTGAGTTGAACCGATCCGATCAAATCTTTGTTTGTGTTTGGCTCGTTTACAAACCGATCCGAACCGAATGCTTTACAACCGAGCAGAAGTTCGAACATGTATTTTGCAAGCAAAATCTGAGCAATCGTTAAGCGTCGATCCCTTTAACAGCCCTAGACCTATGTGACTACTATAAAATTGTCACAACATATATTTTACTTGGGACATATATTTCGGTATGTGTATCTCATTTTTTTTACTTTATAAATAAAAGTTGCAACTAGAAATGCCTGTATACGTATAATAAAGTTTGTGATTTTTTTAAGACTACATGAATGGCTTGTATCACCTTCTGATAACAATATATGCATAGATTGAATAGTATAGTTGACTTCTCGCATAGCAAATTTTAAAATTAATTTCATATATTGGCATCGAAGGCTCTAGTGCATCTGTTGATAAATTAAGAGCTTTGAAAAAATAAATGATTATATAAATATATAATCTAATGAATACTGAGAATTAAAAATATAAAAAGACCTAAAAAGTCTTTAAATTAATTAGTTTTATATATAGCAGATAAATGCTAACTTCAAATTAATATTTTTGACAAGTTGAAAAGTTTCTTCACTTTTCTACTAATAGGAAAAAATAAAAACCGAACAATTTTAGAAGTCGAAAAAAACTTATGTTAAACTTATAATTTTCATGAACCACAGGACTAGTTTATATATTGACTGTAATATTTGTTTCTAGATTTAAGGAGCAAAACTTTTATATTTTAAACGGTGTGATATATTAAAATTACTAGCAAGAAGCTAGACAGTATAATTAAAAATTCAAACTTGATAAAGGGTTATAACCAAGTAACCCAACTAATATCAACTTTATGTTCCTACTGAAAAATAAAAAATAAGAATTCACTATCGATTTGAAAAGGAGATCTCTCGTTGGGGCGAAGCTTTTAAGCCTACCTCCCCTCTTTTTTCCACTCAAAAATGAAAATTTATGCGTATTTCTTTTAAAAGTTTAACATGTATTGAATCCAGCATGTGTTGCATCATGATATTTTAGCAGGGTAGGAATACGATCACACATGATCATCCAAGCTATAATGTTAACTTTGTGGGAAATAAACCATCTAGGTGATATCTTATTAATATGCGCAGAAGTCCCAAACAAATACTAGTTTTCATGTAGAGTATGCTTTTGTAGAAAAAATAAAAAAAAAAATAAAAAAAATTGACAGGAAATTACTTAACATCCATCATGTAACAAGAAAGATTAACTTGATTGATTATTTTTATCATTTGAATTTCTATAAGAAAACATAAACTACAAAATATAATTAAATTATTTTATTACTTAGTATTTGAAATAACTCAAGCTCTTCGTAGTAGACATGCGTGGAAGAAGATCGTCTCTCAAAAAGAGAGAAGAATCCCCTTTATTAATAGGATTCTGATGGATAAAGGTCTCTCAATACTATAACAAAATTTCCTGATATTGAATGAGGAATGAAAAATGATGCCAATAAAGAATAGATAGAAGGCAAAACTGCTTAAATCATAGATTGGAGTTTCTCTTCGGCTCCTCTCTTATTGTTGTTGACAGAAAAAGGATATTCAAAAGCAAATACAAATGCTACGTTTTATTCTATAATTGAATCAATCAAAAAATAAAACAAGTTCAAATCTATGTTGGTACGGGCGGACCCAGAAAGTTTGTGTAAAAAATATATCTAATACAAATATATAATTTTTTCACCTATAAGTATTTAGTTTATTCTACTTATCTGAAGTCCAAATAAAGACATGGTATTACTATCGAAACTAAAAGTCTTTTTATTCCCCATAAAGAGATCAAATATGAACTCTTTTCTAATTGGAGATCAAAATGTCACTTTTCAATATGTGACTTAAGAATATTTCATATAAAATTTAAAGAAACGCATATCTTATCAAGAAAAGTACTGTTAGTTTTCACAAAACGATTATTTGCCCTCATTTAATGAATTGGCAGGAAGATGTTGCGTCCATCGTTAATCTTGCTGGATTATAATTGGGAAAATACTAATTGGATTGTTCACCTTTAATTTTCATGTCTTCAGACAACATTATATTGATGTGATAAATTTAAGGTGTAACAATTAAAATGGAGCAATGGAAGTGCGCTTAATGCAACAGAATTATATAAAAAAATATTGAACAAATGATAGAACAAAAGTAAACAATACTTCTATCTTTCTTTTAGGTTATCTTTAATGTTTGAGTCATGTAAATAACAAACATATGTTGATTTGTTTTAGTTTATATATCGTTGTGTTCAAGACTAATAATGTATATTAACGAATATATAATTATATATATGGTTATCATATGTATTTGAATAATAAGTTTAGACAATAAGTTTAGACAATAGAAAATAAATTAACAATAAATTTACCTGAAATTATTATAATTGGGAACTTTAGTCAAATTAATGGGAACATTTGATTATCAATTTCTCTTTAGAGTAGTAATTGATAACAGTTGTAGTACAAACCATCAAGCGATATAGACATGGAAACCAATAAGCTTTAACATGATGAATATTGACCATTTCACATTCATGACATCTTATGAAAATGTGCCTTTTGCTAGCATATATTTTTTAGTCAGATTCGAGTAACATATAGCTATTAGTTTTTTTTATTTAAGGTGATTTAACAGTTATGAATTGATTACACCCAGAATCAAATCAGCCACAAAAAGATCTGATAACGAAAAATAAAACGAACACTCTAAACAACATGGATTATCGCTATGACGAAAACCCTAGCAAGATCGAGTGTAACGGAGATGAGAGAGCATCAAAGACGAAGCTAGAGGACGAGAGAATGTGTGCTAAAACAGAGCCATTGATCTACTGCATCAAATGAAACCAACACTTGACCAGCTTCAATCCACCAGGTTTCTATACTTATACCATTCGGCCCTTCAACTTCTCAATTGCAACTTCTAGCCCATCAAGAATGTAGAAAAAAAACTCTTTTAAACATCTAGTATTGACTAGACATTAACCAGCTACAAATCCTACAATAACAATCAAATATTACCAATATAACTTTATAAAATATGTTTGCAACATTAAATAGACATAATTTTAGCACAGTGACTTAAATCGTTTAGAATTATAGCAAAAACTAATTATATTATAAATAGTTATATATTGCAACAAGCAATCGTGACAATGAATAAAATGATTTATTTCATTATTTGGAAATAGACGCCAAATATTTTAATCTTATCACAGAAACCTATCACGCATGAGGAATCTCAAGAAGTCAATGGTCAACACAACCTTACATGAGAGTATGAGACCACACTTTGCTTGCTGATGTCATGCATCAATCCGGCCTAAACGTCATATTTAAAAGGTACAACTGGACGCGTCTTCCGGATCTAGTAATTCATTGATTCTTCCTTTTTTTTGGTAAATTTAAGAATTATTTTTATTAGAATTAGTTTTGAATTACAGGTTAACTATCGGTTGTTAGTAGTTATTATTATCAAGTTATTAATTAAGGGTGTGAATATTTGTTCATCTTAAAATTTTAAATTAACACCTCAAAATTTCTACGTGTCGTATAGCCCATACGCGTCGTATAAGGGGGTCGTATAGCCCAATACGGAGCGTATAAACTCTCTGACAGCCCTCTGAATTTTTTCTCGTAGTCAGTGTTGAAAATTGTTATACGTGTCGTATAGCTCTATATGTGTCATATAGGGGGTCGTATAGGGTTATATGAGCGTATAGTTCTCAAACATCCCCCCTGAAATTTTCCTCGTTTTTAGTGTATTCGACCCTAAAAATCGCGTATGGTGCCATACGAGGCGTATAAGGGGGTCGAATTATAATACGGGTTGTGTGTATGTTAGGACCTTTCATTAAACGTTAATGTTAAGATTTACACCTTGTACTTTCAAGAAAACGGAACCTCTCTCCTTCTGCTTGAACTATTAGTCAAGAAAAACTCTTATTTAAAAATTACATATACATATTATGGGGCCGGTTACTATATATAAAGTGTAATTTTCGTGCGAAACGTATGAAATCAACATGGCAATGACACGTGTTTTTTTTACGTAGGGGTAGTTTTGTATGCGTTATAATTACGCATAAAAGGTACATAATTACGCAAGTTATATTTATAGTTACGCAAGTTATATCTACCATTACGCAAAGTAAAATTATTCATGTTATAAAATAATAATACGCAAGTTATATTTATAATTACGCAAATTATATAACAATTATGCAAGTTATGTTGATAATTATGCAGTTAATAATCACACAAGTTATACCACAATACATAGACGTTTTTTAAAAAAAGTGTTGATTTTTTTTAAAAGTATAGCAATACCATACTCAAGTTAAAGAGAATAAAATGCTAGATTTTATGGTGTAATTAAAAAAATAATAATGTCGTATAAAAAGTTATACGCGTTTAAAAAACTAAAGGAATTTAATAAAGTCAACAAGTGTACACTATTTTCGAATTTACCCTTACAACCATCATTCTATGAGTATTTCACCTTTATTTGAGAGTCTATCTTCTAAATCATTGTTGGAATTAATTTGCTGGATTTTTCAACTTTGTATAGTAAAATTTCTTTACATATTATACCTAAATTATAGAAAATAATGTTTAGTTTTATGTTAGATTTTGTAAAAAAAATACTAAATTTAAAAAAGTATACCTTGCATAAAAGGATAATGAAGCAACATAAACTCAACAATTTTGACTATAGCCTCTTTTACATCTCACTACCATGTCGTTTACTTTTTCTTTAAATAATAACTCACACATTTATTTTTTCTACTTCTAATTCTACTTTACTATACATAAGACTTGAACCTCTGATCTCTAGAGAGAGAACGTCATTAACCAAAGTAGGATACCATTGGGCTAAATACACTTTGGTTTGAGCCCTTGATTAGTCTTGATTAATATTAACAAATTATTATTTTTATCCTTCTATAAAAAAAAAAAACAAACAAACAAAGCTAATACCACACTCACACATTTTTTATTAGCTTCTGGAGTTATGGGAAGACACTCATTTAGAAGAGAGTGTGGTTTATGTTTCCGGAAAAAGAGGCTATCAGGTAGGTTCTACACCGCCCCACCCATACGTTTCAGGTGATGAGCCACATGATGTGTGTGGAGTGTTGCCAAAAGGTGAAATGATGCAACAAGAAAACTGATACAGAGTGGTTCCCGTCCCCGAGAAGGAACACCTCGCCCTTTCATCAAGGGTACTATCAATGACACACTCTCCTCTAGTCCTGGAGGCTCGAAACCAAAACTAAAACCGAAAGTCATATATTTTTTTTCTATACCTTTAACAACACTTTTACTTGGTAACCTCTACGACAAAACTCGATGTGCCACTCTTCTTTATTTTTCCATATTGTATGGTTTCTAAATAAAGAACCAAATTAATCTTTGACCTAAAATTATAAATTTTGATCAATGTTGAAAAGTTATAAGCACGTTTAATCTTTCAAGTAAATCCCTCATGGCTACAAAATAACGGTCAAGAAGAAAATTTGTAGTCAACTTGTTATTCCCTTGACTTCACTCATTACTTTAGTCCGTCTGAACTCGTTTTAGTGTTCATACTATTTATTTATTTGGAATATTAGGTAGTACGTTATATCATGTATGATGTATTGCTGCGTTGTTTATATGTATAAAAATGATTCACTTGATAAACCACAAAAAAGACAATATACCATTATTGCACATGATTTTGATAAAAAAAATCCTAGTGTGTTGGGCTATGTGTTTAGAAATGTTTATGTTAACTATTAAATAATGAAATAAAGTAATTACCAGTAATGAAGCGTTAAATATTAATTTGAAACCAATCCGTTTAAGTTCTAATAATGTGATTCATCAATGTTAGAAATACTAAATCTTTAAACTTTTTAGAAACATTAATTTAGTTTAGAAAATAATAACTTTTCCCTATGTTCGTGTAGGGACAAGTCACTATACAATAAAATATATAGGTATATATGTTGCCAATTGCTTCCCCATCCAACTCGATCATTAATTAACCATTAATGAATTATTTAGACAACACTTTATCATTTCAACATGTTTAATCCCGTCTATCTTATTCTAATTATGTGACTAGCCGAGCGCACTTGATACGATCTAGCCATATTGACCCGACCAGTTAAATAAATTAAAATACCACTCAACCAGTCAAGGAGTCAATATTATCTTTGAATTAGTATTTATACACATGCATGTATTTAGGAGCATTATCATGTTTGCTACATAACTTGTTATCCATGATCACATTTGCACGTAGGATTAGTTCTTAGTTGGCATCTCATGTTTATATAAACTAGGTTTGGGCCCCGCGCGTTGCCGCGGTTATGCGAGTTTTAACGTAACCCTAAATCAAAATCAAAATGAAGGTTTGAAACCATAAAATCAGCAAAATACACAAAGCCCAACACCATAAACAAAATAGACGAAAATCAAAGCGCGACACAGTCCTATATAGAAAAACTGACGAAAATCAAAGCCCAGCAAACAAAAGGAAAGCCCAAACTTTAACAGTGTATCGATAACGAAACGGGTTCCTATTTTCTTTCTTTCGTTATTGATTCCCTGACGATCCTCGCTATTAGGGTTTGGGTTTTTCTTTTGTTTGCTTTCTGGGGGCTTTGATAAGAAGTATGTTCCATGCAAACTTCAATAGAAATAGTGTTTGATCAAGCATTTTATGCAAATATTTCTTTCAATTTACTTAATTTTTCTACATACTAATAATTTAATATGAATAACATAATGAATTACCAGCCTGAATGGAACCATAAGATCAGCTTCTGCAGTTGATTGCCTAGGTGGTAAACGCATCAATTGGTGGCTTTCCTCGAGAAAAGTATACCATACAATAAAAAATCTTGCCATAATTACACAGAAACTGCTAAAAGGAAATAGCGAAAAACCATAAACAAAAACCGCTCATTCATTACCTGGAAAAAATCATCTTTTGCTAGAAGAAAGTATCTTTAATTGTCTTCAAATGCCCGTTAAGATCATCACAGACAACCACAAGCTGCATGTTTAAATTAATAAAGGTTAAAAGAATATTAAATGAACTTGAACTATAATGAAAAAAATGATTATATGCAAATGTTTCTACCTGCCAAAGATGACTTGCTGCAATAACCCTAATTGAATCAACAACACCCTCAAATGATCTTTTATGGAACTCAGATGATTCCTACACAGATTGATGATTAATTGAGGTGGATTTAAAAAAAGTGGCGGTGATAATACTTATGACATAATAAGGACCTTTAAATTTATAAGCATCAACTTAATCTTATCAGCCTCTGATTGTGGCAGTAGTTCATCACCCATCAATTTTTTATGTCTTGCATCTACAGATCGAAATGCAGAACTTGGATTACGAAGAACCCTCATTGCTTTTCTAGCAAAGAGGATAGATTCTGCAATGTGCATTGGAATATACTCTGGCAGCATATCCTGTAACACAAATTTAGAAGGAAAAGAAAGTAAACTTCTACGTGTTCTATAGAAAATAAGCTTCTGAAATAACTAATGTAACTATATGAAGTACCAGAGAGATATGAAATCCCAAGTGCCAATCACTTAAAGAGCCATCGTTAACTGACATTTGTGCTAACCTCTCAACCACGTTTGTTTGAGATGATGAGTTGTGTTCTGAGTTTCCTTCTTGCCTAAAAACATTAATATTAAAGAAAACTACATTTGTCAACTGTCAACAGTATTTTAAATAAGAAAACTACATTTGTCAGCTGTCAACAGTATTTTAAATTGGTACCTGACCATTATATTAAAGATTAAAGGTGAGCGAAGAGAAAAAAAAGACTCATACTCGCATATGAAAAATTCTCCATATTGATCATGAAGAATTCCATACACCATCCAAGAAGCAAGTTGATTGTACATGACCCGTGTCCGTGCCAAAGAAGTCTGAGTTTAATAATTCATGAGGTTAGTAGATAATTCTTCTTTATTTCCCTTGTGTTGTCAACTTTGTGATTAAAAAGCTAACACCTTTGAATACATGTTTGCAACTCTGGTACCCCACAGTGACATCGCTTATTTAGAAGATTAGAAGTTTCCCTCCAGAAATTCCATCACACTGGCATGAACCTCTTTAGGCATAAAAGAGTGGAGACCAACAACTAACTTGTAGGTCAGAGTCTCAAAACAAACATAAAAATCATAATAATTCATCAATCCATCTTCCAGAAATTTCTCAAGAAAGAGTTAAAGAACATCAAGATGATGAAGCACATCAAATCAAGGATACATATAAAAGAGTATGAGCTTGTTAAAAAAACAAAAGGTGCAAATACACACAAATATAACAATCATAATGGAAAAAAAGTTGATCCAAATGGGGACATAAATAAAGCAGGCAAGAATAAAGAAGCCCATCAATGAAACATTATTATTTACAGAAAAGAAGAAACAAAAATAAAAATAACCTGCATTTGACTTTATTGAGAAAAGTAATATTGATGTCTGTTGGGTTACTGAAGTAGATTGCATTAGCACATGTGAAATTATAGGAGCATATTAATCAAATTGCATATAAGCAGTTTAGAAAAAAGAGGCAGTTTTACAGGCATGTGCCACAAGATAATTCATTGTCCGTTTTACTTCTACAAGAAAATCATTTGACCATTAACACACTCATTTGTAAGCATTAGTTTAAAGGCTACTTAATTACCAATGTGTTTCTGAAATAATGTAACATGAAGCATTAAAATGTACATATTAATTTTACCACGTTATATTTTGATCTCTTACAAACTATTATTAAATGAAAACGATCCCTACTTGTTGATAGAGAATTAAAGTATTTAAAGATGAAAATCCCATAAAAATAAATCCATGAAAAACTGATAGATTCTGATGTTGAAACAGAGCAATAATTTAAACAAATTTTGGCCAAACATTATGCTTGTAGTCTTGTACAATATCTGATATAGTAAAAAATTTTCAACAACTGATCACAAGTTGTCCATCCATACAGTGATGTTTGAATGCTTGAGATGCACAAATATTTGTAAAATTGCAAAAATACGGACTTAAGATGGAAGGACATGTCAACTAATAAAGTTAACAAATCAATAGAACTATTCTTAAATGCTCACTTTTTTGAAGCCAGCTATCAAGCCAATAGAAACCCAACTCTGTTCATCCATGTTTCGCCTCAAGTATGTATCTCTGACCAAGTTCTCATTACTGCAATCAAACAGTAGCCATTAAATCCTAGGAACGACCATAAATTTAATTTGCATTTTAATGACGTACCTGAAATAGTAATCGATTTGGTTCACTATATTAGCATATAATAGGGGATCATGTCCAGGAAAGTACATTTGAGGTAACTGTGGACCAAAAGGCATTGCAGGTGTAGCTGGACCAGGAACATAAACTAAGGAATACGCCACATCTGGAAGAAATAAGAATTACTTGAAACCCACAAAGTCTATATTACAACTACTTGATGACAGAAAACCTCACCAGGGTACATCATGTTGTTGCCAAAAGGCTGTACTGGCACATGCATTGCTGGAGGAATGAATGTTGCAGAAGTATGTACAGCGGGTCGTATAAAACCCCTAGAAAAACCTCTCTGAGACTGCAAGTGTGTATCTCTATTATTAAAGCTTCTACTGTGTTGATTCCATTCCAGATTCCCACGATCATGATCTCGTTTCCCTCCATAATTATGATGATATGAACCACCATTTCCTCTTCTATATGAACCCCTTTGATGATGGTGATCACTGCTGTGAGATTGTGATCCAAAGCCTCCTTTTTGCGACTCTTTATGTGCATGGTCTCTTGAAGAAGGCTGCTCAACAGCATTTCCTGACTTCTCATTGTTAAGAGTCTTAAAGTTTAAATTTAATAGTTGGGATCCTACTGATATAGATTCTCAATGGAAAAACTACCAAAAAAAAGATCTAATTAGGGTTTTAGAAGTTTATAGTACAGATTAACCATAAGGGGTTTAAGCAGATCTCAGTAAAGTATTAACCAGCAGATTAATGTGCAAATTTCCCAATCATCATAACATGAAGCATAGTGTAGTTAACTGTTCATCTTTTGAACATACAATTAGTGATCTATTCGATAAATCTCCACCATTGTTATCTAAATTGATTAACAATATCAGATCACTAACATTAAGATACCACAATTAGATATGAAGCAAAAACTAAGCACTAAACAGATCACCTAAAAACCTGCTGTAATTTGCATCTGATAACTCAATTTCGTGTAAAAACATGTAGGATTAAGCAAAATTAGAACATTCAAATATCAAATCCTAAAAATGATCAAGCTACCATGGTTAGATCTGTAGCAAAAACTAACCATATAAACAGATGGACCCCTCAAAATCTGCTATAATCTCTATCTGATGACTCAAATTCATGAAAAAACATGTAAGATTAAGCAAATTTAGAACATTTAAATCCCAATATCAACAAATTATCATGATACTGTATTAGATCTGAAGCAAAACCTAACCAGTTAAGCAGATCTACACCTCAAAACTTACTTACTGTAATTCCTATCTGATAATTCAATTTCATGAAAAAACATGCAAGATTAAGCAAAGTATAGATAATCCAAATCTCAATTTTTATAAATTATCATCAAAACTAATCAGATCCAGTCCAATAATAACATAATTAGTTAATCACCATACCTTGCTCTTAGTAACGGAGTCATTAACGTTAATCGCAGGGAACAGCAAGGTTCCATTAGCTTGCATCTGATACAACCTCTTAACACCAGTGGTAGTCTCCTCCGACACGCCAACCAACCTCTCCTTCATCCTATGATACTTCTTCGGGTCACTCTGCAACCCCTCCTTGATAATCGACAACACGATATGAAACTCAGCGTTATCAGTCGACGTCGGATCCGGCAGCTTCCCACTCTTCTCAAACTCCTCTTCAGCCTTCACACCTTCATGAATCAACAACGTCGCATCACCACCATCATCAACGATTAGATCCGGACCACCACCAGGGCCCTAATCAAGTGCTCGCTCCGTACAATATATAGGTATATATGTTGCCAATTGCTTCCCCATCCAACTCGATCATTAATTAACCATTAATGAATTATTTAGACAACACTTTATCATTTCAACATGTTTAATCCCGTCTATCTTATTCTAATTATGTGACTAGCCGAGCGCACTTGATACGATCTAGCCATATTGACCCGACCAGTTAAATAAATTAAAATACCACTCAACCAGTCAAGGAGTCAATTATTATCTTTGAATTAGTATTTATATACATGCATGTATTTAGGAGCATTATCATGTTTGCTACATAACTTGTTATCCATGATCACATTTGCACGTAGGATTAGGAGTTCTTAGTTGGCATCTCATGTTTAATATAAATAACTGTATGATGCATTTTTAGGAATTTCATAGAAAATTGCAGTGTTAGTAAATGATTAATTGCCTCCCCTCTTTCATTCCACATAATGTATATTTATAATACAATACAAATCTTCTAATTGGAGACTAATACTCAATTTACTAAATATACAAAGTTGCCTAATATATGTACGTCTATTACTCCCCCGCAGTAGAAGCGAAGGGAGGACCGATGCTTAGACTGGATCGAAAGTCATCAAAGAGGACACGCGGCAAGCCTTTGATGAAGATATCAGCAACTTGATGGCGAGAAGACACATGGACCACACGAACATTCCCTTTTTGAACCTGTTCCCGAACAAAATGAATGTCAAGCTCGATATGTTTAGTGCGTTGGTGCTGAACGGGGTTGCCCGACAGATAGATAGCACTAACATTATGGCAATAAACTATAGTTGCACGGTTCAGCGGGCGTTGGAGTTCTAGAAGGAGGTTACGCAGCCAGCAGATTTTGGCGACAACATTAGCAACTCCACGGTATTCAGCCTCTGCACTGGAGCGACTAATGGTAGACTGTCGTTTAGAGGACCAGGAAATGGGATTGTCGCCTAGATAGACACAGTAACCCGAGGTTGAGCGTCTCGTGTCAGGGCATCCAACCCAATCCGCATCTGTATAAGCTCGTAGAGAACCAGTGTTAGAGGGACCCAGGTGAAGACCAAGATCAGGTGTTCCCTGAATGTACCGGATAATTCGTTTCAAGGCATTCCAGTGAGTAACACGAGGAGCATGCATATGCATGCAAATTTGGTGCACTGCATAGGAAATGTCGGGGCGTGTAAACGTGAGATACTGTAGAGCACCTGCAAGAGAATGAAAAGTTGACGGATCATTATGAAGGGACCTGTGTCTGCACTGAGCTTGGGTTGCGTGTCGACTGGTGTGGCAACCGGCTTACATGAATCCATAGCCGCACGATGAATGATGTCTTTAATGTAGGCCGATTGCGATAGAAAGAGATTGTTGCCTGTACGAGTAACCTGTATACCCAGAAAATAGGACAAGGGCCTCAAGCCTTTCATTGAGAATTCACCTGCAAGACTGGACATTAGCCGACCTCGAAGATCTTCATTGGAGGTAGTAAGTATGATGTCATTACGTATATTAGGAGATACGCAATGTGACGACCCTAGTTATATATGAACAAGGAGTTATCACATTTACTTTGGCAAAAACCCTACAAAAGAACAAAATCAGTGAACTATTGATACCATGCCCGAGGTGCCTGTTTCAGACCATATAAGGATTTCTTCAGACGACAAACATGATCAGGTAGTCACGATCACGAAACCCCATGGGTTGATGCATATAGACTTCTCATGTAGAGTGTCGTGTAAGAAAGCATTAGTGACATCTAGTTGATTGATATGCTAGGATTGAGCCAGAGCCAGTGAAAAGATAAGTCGAATAGTGGCCGTTTAACAACCAGGCTGAATGTTTCCCCACAATCTATACCTGCCTGCTGACCACTATAACATCTTGTATTTTTTAGTTAATTAAAGTTAAACTTGTTAAGTTCTTGTATGGATTAATTATGTCATTTATGAAACTTATGGGTTTGTTATGCTCATTTATTTGTTGTCTTTAATTCTTTCTCAAGGTGCATAATAAAGATGTTGGATAATAATAATAGCAATAATACTAATAATATTACAAATAATATTAATGAACATAATAATAATAATAATATAATAATAATAATAATAATAATAATAATAATAACAATAATAATAATAATAATAGAAACAATAACTAATAAAAGTTATAAAGTAATAAATTGTAAATGAATTAAAACTCAAATTAAGGAAGTTAAGGGGATGTTTTGTCAATTTAATAAACTTTAAATGAAATTTTGTGCATAAACTAATAAAAACAAAACTGAAGGGACTAAATGTGTAATTTTTTAAATCCCAAACCCCCACCCCATTTCCTTTCACGATTTTCCGGCCACAAGATTCGGCCAACCTCCGTCGAGCTCCGACGAGGGCAAAACGCCCAATAAACGATTGGTTCGGCCGAATTAAAGCTAATACTTCGAACGTGGGCACTAATCGAATACGTAACCTGTGTTAACTCGATCGAAATGTTGGTTTAATTAAGAAACCACATGAAACCAAAAGCCACCATGTAATTACACTTGAAATCCGTTGAATTGAGTCGTTGGTTGATTAGAAACGCACGTTTAATCACTACAAAACTAAATGTGAGGTTTAATTCGGGTTTAACAACCAGTTAATCATCCAATTGTAACCGAACCAAACGAATCAAAGGTGAAGTCCGTTCGAGACTAAATCGACCAAATCAAACCTATATAACAGGGGGCAAATACTCCTTTCGATCCCTTTGAACTTTCTGTTAACGCAACTCGTAAATCTTTCACTCAAACAATTGGAATTTGACTCTTGTTCATCGCAAGTTAGCCGAGGCTTTATCGAGCATTATCACATCAAGTCGGTTGCAAACAAGTAAGGTAAAGGCACCATTGTGACCGAATTCATGTAGGGATCAGAAGCCCTATGATTAATTTCAGTATCAACCGTGAATTTTAGGTTCAATTTGACTCACCTTGTTCTAGGGTTCTTCGCAATTTGGGGAAAGCTTCGTACTTGGTTTAAAGCATTTGGAAACCAATATGAACCAAGGCCACGGCCCTGGTTCACTGGTTAAGTTGCATCGCCCTAAAGCATGAGGTCCCGGGTTCGAACCCGGGCAGCCTCATGTTTTATTATTGTTTTTTAGGGCTTTTAGCCTAAAGATTAATTTTGGAAAAATTCTTAAAAATATATATATTATTTTTAAAATTTCCAATATTTTCAAAAGTTCCAAAGATTTTCTAAAATTTTTCTAGGATTAAATAAAAATGTTTTGTTGATAAAACATTTTAACAAAGCTTGCTAGATTAATTTTTAATAAAATGGATTGGAGATAATAATTAGTAAATTATTATTAGTTCAAATACCCCTTTTCAATTAATTTTGTTTATATAGTAATAAATTTTTAGTTATAAAAATTTATTAAAACTTTTTATATAATTTTTTTTTAATTATTATAATTGTTCCTTTTCACAACTTTAAATAAAATATAAATATATATATATTTTTCAAGAAATATAAATTTATTTCATTTGTTTAAATATAATTAGTTGACAAGCTCGTTGATTCGAGAGCTGTGCTGCAGCCGCTGATTGGCGCTTCTTCTTGGCTTCTTCGTTGGTGAGACGGGAACGAACTTCAGAAAAATCCGGAAGTGGATCACGATTCTGCAAAACGGTTGATATTCCATCAAACTTTTCAGTCAAGTCTGTGAGGACTTGAAGCACAAGCATACGGTTATCAATGGGAGATCCGAGGCCTTGTAGTTGGTCAGCCAACAGCTTCGCATGTTGTAAATATGCGGACATAGAAGAAAGTTGGCGAGATTCAGATTAGCGAATTCTTGCCCAAGGAAGATGGCACGGGTGTTGCTATTATCATTGAATTCTTTTTGAAGCCCAGTCCAGGCTTGATAAGCCGACTGACCAGGACACTGATGATATGCAAGAGATCATTCGAGATGGTCCCCTATATCCACTGGAGCACAAGAGCATCAAGCCAAGACCATAGGGCTGTCTTCGGGTCGACGTCAGTCTTTTCAGAAGACGAAGAAGACGCGGGTTCGGCATGCTTTGGGGAGAGGAGTTTGATGACCTCGTAGGCTCGACAGTGTATCTGGAAAAGTTCCAGCCATGTGGTAAAGTGGGCGATTCCTTCTCCAGAACCATGGCAATGAAGTTGCGGATATTGGTGATGGTCATGGTTGGATGGAGTTTAGGATCCATAGCAGCTTGATTAAGGGACAGGGGATGAAGAAAGTGCGAGAGGAGATGAGGAAGAACACCAGCGACAGGAGGAGGAACCGGTTGAGAGGTAGGGTTTAGGTTAGGATCTTAGAGGAATGATACCATGTTAATAAATGATTAATTGCCTCCCCTCTTTCATTTCACATAATGTATATTTATAATACAATACAAATCTTCTAATTGGAGACTAATACTCAATTTACTAAATATACAAAGTTGCCTAATATATGTAGGTCTATTATGCAGCATGTTAATAAAAAAAAGTTGTATAAAGTTTAGACTTATTTTCTTTGCTAACCGCAAATTGTCAAAGCAGCATATTCATTCGTAATATTTTTTAACATTTTTTTACTCTAAGTCCATTTAATCTCATACTTGTAATAAACAAAAAAAAGGTTCAAATACAAAGTGTATTTTTGCTACAAAGTGTATTTTTGCTACAAAGTGTGAGAAGACACAATGAGTCAAAAAAAGACACAAAAAAATTATATCTCACAATCTAAATCGAATTTCAAAAAAGTAATTCGGAGCTTTTGTTCCCCTAGTCGTCCTCACTAAGAAAAAAAATAACGAAAATTAAAAAACAATAAAAAAATTAACGTTTTTTATTGTGTCATTTATGAAATACACAATGACTTCATTGTGTCATTATGAAATACACAATGACGTCATTGTATCAATATAAAAGACATAATGACGACATTGTGTCATATAAAGACACAATGAAAAAAAATATTTTTTTTATTTTTTTTCTGAAAGAGGACAACGAGAGGAACAGAGGCTCCAAAGTACTTTTTTAAAATTCGATTTACATTGTGAGATATTAATTTTTTATGATTTTTTAAGCTCATTGTGTCTTCTCACACTTTGTAACAAAAATACACTTTTTATAATAACCTTACCCATAAACAAATACTATATTTATGGGGATAATCACTAATGCTAATGGGTCACAAATCCATAGGTCTTAACGTAATTAACCGTGAGTTGCATATGCCGATGTAATTTCAAAAGGCTTGTGAATTTTTGAATTAGTATACAAGAGCGCGTCTCAATCTGTTTTGTAAGCTTAAGCAAACTTTATTGTAAAAATACATTATACATCATAAGAATTTTGAAATGTGTCATGAAACAATATGTTAAAGTGATCTAGAGACGTTGTGAACTAGCAATAAAAGAAAACATTCTTTGATATCATAAGCTCGTTTGATTGGTTGATAGTAACGATTTACAATAGATTGGGTTCTAGAGTGTTAAAAATCTGAGTTTAATTTTAGCACCAATGAAATACTACTCAGAACTATCACCAAAGTAGATGTGATAATGATAAGAAATTATAACACCGTGATAATAACAACATAGATCTCCTTTTTTGAATGGAAAAAATATATTAACATAAACACGGCCAGTAAGAAACTAGATATGGAAGACAACTTACAAATCAACCGGCAAAAACGATCCCCAATTGCGACTACAAGACTAGAAAAGTGAAACATACAAAACTAACAACGTGAAACGAAACAAAAAAGAATGACGAAAGGGTGCAAAATGAGAAGCACTATCATGGACAAATCGGAAAACCATCCTACAACTTCAAGGTCTGCATGGTATGTCAATTGCAAAACCATTTCTGTCCATACTAACTATATATAAGACTAGATGTTGTGGGGCGCGACCGACACGGCCGCCCACGCTTGTCGCGAACACCGCAACAGGGTGGTGTGAGCTGGGGCGCTATTGGTGTGTGTGTGTGGGGTGGGGGGGGTGGGGTTTGAGGGGATCAAGAGTTATATTCATAACATGGTGAGACTACTTAATCAGGAGTTTTATCCAGTGCACAATCATCATCTAGTCAGTGTCACATATCGTATATTACAGTATAACCACACAAAACATGTTGGGTAAAGCCCCTTCACAACACATAGTCTAACATAGGGCTGTTCAAATAGCTCGCGGCTCGCTCGGAGCTCGCTCGAAAAAAGCTCGAAAAAAGCTCGCTCGAATCGGCTCGGTTTAAAAACGAGCCGAGCCGAGCCAGCTCGGTTTAAAACCAAGCCGAGTCCGAGCCAAGGGCGGCTCGCTCGTTGGCTCACTCGTTGGCTCGTTTACTGGCTCGACTAAATATGTAATATATATATAATATTTATATATAATATTATAATAACACTAACATTAAAAATCAAATGTTTTAGGTTGGGTTGTTGGCTCGCAAGTCTGCATTCACACCCAAGTTTGAAAACCCTAAGTCCCACTCGCCACTCCCCAAACCTCAGTCCTCCACCTCCACTCGGCTGCTGCGCACTCTCCCGAGTCCCATCTCGACGTCTCCCTCTCCCACTCTCCCTTGACGTCGACCGTCAGTCCGTCACTCCCTCCCGCCTACCACTCACCCACGCCCTCTGTCACTCCCTCATCCCTCCCCTTGGTTGCCTCCGCCGCCTGCCCGCTTACCACCACTACGGCTGCTGCGCACTCTCCCGAGTCCCGTTCGGTGCTTGCCTACCTACGAATCTGCGATTTGGGTCAGGTATATCTTGAGATAGTTATGTTTCCCTCTCATTCTACCTACGAATCTGCGATTTGGGTATTTAGAAATATGCTTCTTTATATATTTCTTGTAGGTGTTTAAAAATATGCTTGTTTATGATATTTCTGTGATTTGAGTATCTATGATGTTTCTGCGATTTGAGTAATTTAGTGTTTTAATTGTTTTCTCTTATTATATTGAAGAATGTCTTCCTTTAAAGAATCAGTTGGTGGAGTTGAGACGAATCCAAGTAATGATCATGTTGAACTAAGTGATGGGGAAAGTGTTGAGCTAGTTGATGAACTACAAGATATAGTTGATGTGCCTAATTTAGATGATGCGGGTCTAGAAGCTCCAAAAAGAAAGAATATATCTAAAGTTTGGGATCATTTTGTAGGTGTTGAAGTAATGTGTAAAGGAGAAAAGATGACAAAACAACAGTGTATTCATTGTAAGAAGAAATATGTATATGTTGCTGGAGGCCCCACGTCAACTCTTAAGCGACACTTGCCCAAATGTCCATATCTCAAGAAGTCAAAAGGTATGAAACGGGGTTTTGATTTTGGATCATGTAGCAGTGATAATGCATCTGGTTTTAACATGAACGGGGTTATGAGCAAACGAAGTGCAGGGAAATAATTGCAAAAATGATTATAGCCCATGAGTTACCTTTCTCTTTTGTAGAGTACCACTGGTTCAACCAACTAATGAAATATTGCAATCCCTTGTATCAAAAAGTAAGCAGGTCAACAATTACACGTGATTGCATTGATTATTTTTTGCAGGTATTTAGAAGTGCAAGAGAATGTTTATGCGGGTTAATTCATATGCTAATGAACGTTGAATTGTTAAATATTTTTGTGTATCGTTGATTGAATTAGATTGGGCCTTGTAATCTATGATGTTGAACTGATTTTTAGTATGTTTTTTGAACTATGCGTTTATATTTGGACTTTTGAAGTTTGAGAGATGTGTATTAAATTTTCTTTTAAAACCGAGCCAAACAAAACCGAGCCGAGCCAGCTCGGTTTAAAACCAAGCCGAGTTCGAGCTCTACTTTTTAGCTCGGTTGTAAATCCGAGCCGAGCCGAGCTGGCTCGGTTTATAATTCGAGCCGAGTCCGAGCTAATCTGGCTCGGCTCGGCTCGGCTCATGAACAGCCCTAGTCTAACATGCCCTTGTAAAGCATTAGTTTAAAGGATATCATTTTTTAATTGTTCTTCATATCTTTAAATCGATACGATAAAAAATCGATCCATTTACGCAACTTAGTTAAAGAAAAAGCTTTGAATTTTCCCTCATGGATCTTTTTATGGTTATTCATTCTCTTTTTCAAAATCAACTTAGTATTTGCCATGAAAAGGTAGAGTAAAAAACATGTGTACCACCATTAGAAATCGTATCTAATGAAGAACCACTATCACACCTAACGGTGACATTAACCGTCAAGTTCGAAGCTAAAGATTTAAAATTTGTATTTTTGAGTTTTTAAATCTCCCACTATGGGGCAAAAAGGGAGACACAACTGGTCCCATCCGTCGTCGTTTCTTGAGGTTAATTCTTGGTTTATACTCGGTTTCATTATAAAGACTTACAAGAGGAAACAAACTAGGAGAAACACCCAAATAGAAGAGAAAAAACAATTGACTAAGTTAAAAAAAGCTAAGATTTTACAAACATTCTTTTGATTAAATTAGTTAATGGTCCTGTTGGAAGATAGCAAACGGGTTCATTTATACATCTTCTTAGTTATTTTTTTTTTCTAAATTAACTAATGTTTCTTTCTTTTACACTCTCGCTTTCCTTCATATCTATACTACTTCTAAAATCAGCACACATATATTCTGTTTATTTAAATCAACAACCACTTGTTGATAGTATATTTACCTCCCAGACTTGATCTAGGTTTATATTTCAGTTTATAACATTTAATTTTTATTCGGTTATTGAGCCGCTTCCTTGATGTTTTAATTTGCCGCCCTGTGAATAGCTCATAATGCTTGATTTTTAAATTTTTAAAGTCGTATAACTTTTCTAAAATAGTAACCAAATTTTAAAAGTGTTCCAATTAGGTAACTCAAGTTTTAAAAGTGTTCCAATTAGGTCACTTAATTTTAAATTTTATACAAATTAAAAGTTTTCACATGTTTTTTAGCATGTTATACTTTTGGTTTCAATTAGAAAATATCTTTTTCTATCTTTTGATCCTGATATGGAACGTTAACGTAAATTTTAGATACTTTTTTATTTTTTTCATAATTAACATTTTTTTTTTTAATATAGTTCTATATATTGAAAATTCTGACCCTCACGTCTTCTCCGTCGTTACTTACTTGACATAAGAAAATTTAATATTGACTCGATTTGATTGTTTGGTGGTCCAATTTAAAAAAAAATATGGGTTACTTACTTGACATAAGAAAATTTAATAATGACTCGATTTGATTGTTTGGTGATCCAATTTAAAAAAATATGCATGAACGACTAAATTAGAACACTTTTTAAACTTGATTACTATTATGATATTTTATCAAACTAAAAACTAAACATCTTAACTGGGTCTATTAAACTAGTATTCGTGAGCCTAATGGCCCATATTCGATAAGAGATTGGGCCTACCTGGAAAAAATGATAAGCCTGAAGTCCTTAGAGTAAACCATAATGCTTATATACAAAGCTAACGGCCCAAATGCAACCGAATTATACCGAAGGATTAACACCAAACTGGGAATAAATTCAATAGAATACTATAAAAGTTAATTGACCCTGTAAACCGTAAGATTTGAAACTAAATATAATTTGTAGTAAGTTGATAGCTAAAATAAGACATTGGTGATTGTCTAGAAGTTATTTTAGTTCGATCTTTTTAAGGCTGCACACTTATATACTCACCTATTATTATTAAACATATGTTGTGTAATCATAATCAGTATTACATACGTATACAATCACTCCGTATGTTGTAACTCTATTTTTTCACTATGTGCGGAATCGTAGTATATAAATCGAATTTTGGACTTGAGTTCTTCGGGTGAAATATATTTAACCTGCTAATCTATAGAGATGTAAATAATTTGATGCCAAGACATGTTATACTTAAAGACATTTTGTATATTTTGATGCCAAGCATGTCAAGATACTATTATTGTAGGAATTAATCGGAGTTTTCTAGATTGACTTTTGGATCATGATCACATTTTTAGATTAAAGTAATTTTGATGTTACGATAAAATCTTTAATCCGATAAGATGATGATTTTTTTAAGAACAAGTATGTAAAAGAATGTTGGGAATATTATACCAGAAATCATATGTAATAATGATAACTTCAAATGAACTGATGAATTATTTATATAAGATCGAAACATTACATTGATTAATTGAACAATTGTAAACTCCATCAATTAAACTACCTTTGGCGAAAACCACTCTCAATGGTAACTCACTTACTTTAGAACAAAAAGTTTCTATCATACTTTTATTCACAGCCAATAGAAACCAAAGTTGACACTTACGAATAAAGTTATTATCGATATTCATTTCCAAACAACCTTCCTATCATTTTTTATTTTAAAGTGACTTTGAATGCAATATAAATATATTAAAATTAAAATTTATCAAGGTGACCTAGTAGAACGACCCAAGCAAAAAGCTTTGCCACTAGAATCCAGGTTTTAAAAGGGTTGCCCCCGACCTCCGTGGTCTAGTGATTTCTTATTGTTTTACCTTATAACATTCTAAAAACCATTATGTACCTTACACTTCCTACTTGTTTTAATGTTCAAGTATAATCTTATATATATTCACTAAAAAAAATCCTATTGCCTGAAATAATTAAACTACACTAAAATCATCAAACATATTGATTCAGAAAAGTAATAAAATAATAAAAATCATTTACTATTTTATTGTTAACCGGCTAGAATCTTAGATTTGCGTGTCATTTGAGAAGTTATTTTTGTAATTTAGCATAAACACATATATCAATATAAAACATTAAAACATATTAGTCATGAAAGACACGAGTGCGACTGAGTTTCTAAAGTCTAAGAAGTCAAGTCCAAAACATGATAAACATTTATTACTACCTCTTCTTCAACCTCCACTCTAATCATCCGGCAGCCGTCGCCGCCGGCAATCTCTCTCTCCTTAAACTCCTATACAAATCTAAACAAGATTCTCCTCGTACAAACACAAACACAAACACAAACACAACAATGAAAACGAGGTTCTTTCTCTGCATACGACCTCCGGTGATCGAAACAGACGACGGAGACTACATAAAACCACCACCAACGCTCCGATCATCTTACACCAACGTCGCCGGTGGTAAGACCTCCGGCCGACGTGATCAAAGGCGGAGGAAAAGGGTTGCTGTAGAGAAATACTGCGGTCAACTCTCCGTCAAGTCAAACGCTGACTCACCGGAAGTTACGCCGGAAAAACCTGTTCATAAAGAGTCTCAAAACGCTTCTGAAGCATGTGCTTTGAAATCAGTTTGTGTGAAGAAAGTGAGTGTGATGCGAGATGATGAAGTGATTGAAGTCAACGGTGGTCGTGAGTCAAACTCCGGTGGGTATATAGTGGCTAGTACGTTGTTTTTCACGATGTTTTTTGGGAAAATTGTTGGGATTTTGTGCACGATGATATTCGTTTGCTCTCTTTATCCTCACCGGAAGAACGATGGTAAGTGCATTCGGACGCCGGAGAAGATGGTGGTGAAGTGGCCGGAGAAAGGTTCGCCGGAGGAGTATAAGAAGAGGGTCATAATGGCGGGATTGCTGGAAAGGAAGAGCCGTTATAGATAACTGAGTGTTATCGGACTCACTAACAGGCTTACGACACTGTCGATCCAGAACGTCACATGAGATAACCGACTCACGGCCCGAAACTTAAGTTAGAGCCATTATGGATGAAGCATCAATTTTATTAGTTGAGGCTTTGATAGTTTGATATAATGCTAGTGCTAGTCAACTTTCAGAAGTTCGAAACACACTCTTGCTTTTTGGTTTTTGATAAAGGAAGCGTAAAATTGTAAATCATCCAGCTTTTATTGTTTGTTTTTGTTGGAATTGAGATTAACAATTCAACACATTTGAAGAACACAATTGAATCAATGATTAAAACAAAGAATTGAAATTGAACATAAACGAATTCGATCTACTTTTATTGATTTGAACTACGAAATTTAGAATGAAAAGAATTACCCTCAAGTATGGATCCTTCGGAAGTTTATATACTTCCGAAGCTAACAACCTAACAAACTCAATTACACTTAGTTACAACTTCAGTCCCTCATCTATCAAAGTTAACACTATTAACTCTAACCTTGACTTTATTTATTTAACCTTGCATTTGACCACAACATTCTAACAATCTCCACCTTTGTGGTCAAGTAAACCAACCTTCAACTTATTCAAGCACTGCTGCAGAACAACTCCATTTACGGCTTGTGTCATAAAATCTGCTGCATTACATCTTGTCTCCACATACTCAACTTTAACCTCCTTAGAATTAATAACATCTCTTATAAAATGATACCTTGTCCTTATATGCTTTGTTCTTTCATGATAAGCTTGATTCTTTGATAAATGTATTGCACCCAAGTTATCACATAACACAACAGCCTCTGCCTCATTCATACCCAAATCAGATACAAACCCTTTCAACCATAATGCTTCTTTAACAGCCTCAGCAAGGGCTATATACTCTGACTCAGTAGTAGACAATGCTACTACCTTTTGAAAAGTAGACCTCCAACTAACCAAGCCATTCAATACCATGAAAGCATAGCCTGTAATTGATCTTCCTTTATCCAGGTCCTTTGCAAAATTAGAGTCCACAAACCCAGTCACACTAAACAACTTACTCTGACTTGCATTACAACCATACACCAGACCAACATCTTCCGAACCTTTCAAGTACCTCAAAATCCACTTCACAGCTTCCCAATGCAACCTACCTGGGTTTGCTAAATATCTACTCACCAAACCCACTGCATATGCCAAATCTGGCTTAGTACAGACCATGAGATACATAAGGCTACCCATAGCATTCGCATAAGGCACTAAACTCATCTTTTCTTTCTCTTCTTCAGTCTCAGGACAACTTTCTAATGACAACTTGAAATGAGCAGCAAGAGGTATAGAAACTGACTTACAATTATGCATAGCATAATTAGTAAGTACCTTGTTGATATAAGACCTTTGCGATAACAAGAGTCTTCTATTAACCCTGTCCCTTGTGATTTCCATACCCAGAATCTTACTAGCATTACCAAGATCCTTCATTTCAAACTCTTTCATTAACATATGCTTTGTGACATCAATCTCATCCTTATCTTCACAGCACACTAGCATATCATCAACATATAAAAACAAATATACAAACTTCCCATATGCATATTCTTTAGAATATACACATGCATCAAATTTACTTCTATGAAATCCTTGACTGACCATATGATCATCAAACCTTCGATACCACTGCCTTGGGCTTTGTTTTAACCCATATAATGACTTTTTCAAAAAACATACTTTGCTTTCTTCACCTTTTACTTCATAACCAGGTGGGTGTCTCATGTAAATATTCTCATCCAAGTTACCATGGAGAAAAGCAGTCTTTACATCCAACTGAGCAAGCTCCAAATCTTTTGAAACCACCATCGAAAGTATGATTCTTATAGAGGTGTGCTTTACAACAGGTGACAACACCTTATTGTAATCTATACCAGGCCTTTGTGTAAACCCTCTGGCTACTAATCTTGCCTTGTATCTCGGTTTCATTACACCTTCAATTCCATCCTTTAGTTTAAACAGCCATTTGCAATCTACAATCTTTTGATCCCTTGTTTTATCAACTAGGACCCAAGTCTCATTCTTGTATAATGAATCCATTTCTTCATTCATTGCTTTAACCCACTGTTCTTTGTGCTCATCATTAATTGCCTCATGATAGCTCAAAGGTTCACAAGTGCTTTCTTCTTCAGCTGCAACAAACACAAAAGCTGCAATTTCTGAATTTGAACTTTCACTATCATCCACTGCAGCAGAAGCTTTAGTTTGACCTTGATATCTGACCGGCTTTACAATGTTTCTTCTTGGCCTATTATTAGCAATTGTATACTTCCCAACAGGAGGCTCACTTGTAGATGCTCCTCTACTCGATTCACCTGTCTCACTATCTTGATCAGAACTTACTTTATTCTGCCATGTTCTTAACTCACTTGGTGCATACTCCACCTCAATTTCATTTCTCTGATCACTTGTATGTTCAGGCTTGATATTATAATAAATATACATGTTTTTAATATGTATTTCTTTGCATTTTAAGTCATTTTTGTTACAAAATTCAATATTTAGACACTTATTTGTGTTTTATTTGAATCTTGTAGGTTTCGGATGAAGCTCGGTGATTTTTGTGAAGAAAGTCCAAGATTTGAAGAGGTTCAAGAGGAAAATGCTCCTGATATGACCATGTTCAGCTGAATATGGCCATATAAGCTGTCAAATCTCAAATAGCTCCTTTTTGATGCTGAATATGGTCATATCACTTCAGATATGGCCATATTCGGGCAGAAAACGGGTTTATAACCCTAGTACACCTCATTTCCAAAGACACTTTCATTTCTTTCAAAACCCTAGCCTCTCAAAACCCTTTAGGTGTCTTTGAACATTTCTCAAGAGTTTTTGGAAGATTTGAAGGTCAAGATTGAAGATTTCACACTTTCAAGAAGAATCTAACATCATCCACCCATTTCCCCTCAAAATTGGTTTGAATTTCTCTAGATCTACTATGAGTTCTTCCATGTTCTTGAGTTTGGGTGTGTCTTTTGTAAGCCTTATGGGCTAAACTCTTATTATCACTTGGATTAGACGAAACTTAGCATGATTTAACAACTTGTTCATGATTCTTGGTGATGTTTATGTTTATGCTATGATGAAACTTGATTATTCTTCAATGATTGTGTGTGTTTGTTCTAATTTGATGAAATGTTCAACTTTGTGGGTGTTGTAAGCATGTTATGTTGGAAAACTTCATGTTCTTGCAAGACTTATGCATATAATTGCATATTTTATATGTAATCTTGTGACATTTGACTAGGAATGGTGAATGAAGGTTGAAGATTTAGTAGAATTGGTTAAATGTGCATCCTTATGCTTATGTTTGAGAAAACCATAGTGTATGTCATAAATATCTTTTATCATTGGTTATGAATTGTTTTGCAATCGTGGTATGAAGTTTATGAGTTGAAGAGTAATTATAGTTTTGTCTACTTTTCCAAGTTTAGGTGGTTATCATATGTTTATCGTGTTAACTTTCCAAAGATTTGTGGAATTAGGTAACCCTAACGGGAGTTTAATTCATCTTTAACATCGACATAATTATATCATTAGTTCTTCATGGCATAACTTTAGGTGGCTATTGTGTGTTTATCGTTCTAGCTTTCCGAATGGTTATATGTTTAGATATCCTTGACGGGGGTTTAGGCTATTTCCATGTTTCATGTGTAAGAAATGGTCTCACCTCGAATTTGTGCTAGTTATTAATTCTATGCTAAGTGGAATCAAAGTCCAAGTGATATATTTAATTGATTGTGTATCTTCATCTTTACTTTCTTAATTTACTAGTTTAATTTGTTAATCGTTTTAGTTAACTATAATACTCACAAATCCAAACTCAATTGATCTGTTAAATAGTGATGATGATTTAGTATTGGGAGCCATTGTTCCACGGATCGATACTCGGTTCTTACCTAGAACTATACTATTATGCGATAGGTGCACTTGCCTATTGTGTGTAGTTGGTTTAAGAGTGATAATCGTTTCTTAAATTAAAACTCAAATTGTGTGAAAAAATCCTTATTTAAAATATATATACTTTACACACATCAAGGCTCTTTCCCTTTGCATTCACCTATCACATCCTTATACATCAACCCTTCCTTGAACACCACATGTTTACATGTTATGAGCCTTGGACTGACATTATCAAGTCTCCATAGTCTATGTCCTTTTACACCATCTGGATATCCTACCACCACACACTTCCAAGCTCTAGATTCAAGTTTACCTTGGTTGACATGTGCATATGCAACTGAACCAAACACCTTCAAATGATCATAAGTGGGCTTCATACCTGTCCACATTTCTTGAGGGGTCTTAAAGTCAAGAGCTGATGAAGGTGATCTGTTGACCAAATGAGCTGCTGTAGTCACAGCCTCAGCCTAAAAAGACTTTGGTAACCCTGAATTGGAGAGCATACATCTTACTTTGTTCAACAAAGTCCTATTCATTCGTTTAACTAATCCATTCTGCTGAGGTGTACCAGGCACTGTTAAATGCCTTGATATACCATTTTCTTTGCAGAACTTGTTGAATATTCCACTGCAAAACTCCAATCCATTGTCTGTCCTTAACTTTTTGATTCTTTTCTTAGTTTGGTTTTCAACAAGCACCTTCCACTCTTTGAATTTCTCAAAGGTCTCATCCTTATGCTTCAACACATACACCCACACTTTCCTTGAGAAATCATCAATTAAAGAGAGAAAATACTTAGCTCCACCTAGAGATGCAACCTTGGCAGGTCCCCACAGATCTGCATATATATAGTCTAATACACCAGTTGTGATGTTCTTACCCCTGCCAAAGGTTACTTTGTGTGCCTTACCCATGATACAATGTTCATAAAAACCTGCATGACCGTCTTTAAGCCCTGGGATCAATCCTTGTTTCTTCAATTCAGTCAACCCCAAATCACTGATGTGACCCGGTCTTTTGTGCCAAAACATTGCAGAATTATCATCTTCTACACTAGCTGTCATGCATGAACTCATAGACACCTCACCTTCTAGATGATAAGTATTGTTATCACTTCTGAATCCACTTAACACTACCATGGATCCTTTGATAACTTTGGCTTTCCTATTCGACAGACTTATGCTAAATCCATTTTTTTCAAACAATCCAAGAGATATTAAATTTCTCTTTAATTCAGGAATGTATCTTACATTTTCAAGATTATACACAGATCCATTATGCAACTTGAGTTTAACAGTACCAATACCTTTAATGGAGCAAGGTCTATCATCCCCAAGCTGCACTGATCCTAGATATTGCATGTTTAATTCCTTGAAAAACTGTGTATTAGGTGTCATATGATATGAACACCCTGAGTCCATGATCCAACTCATACTCATTCCTTTGTTTGAAACCACCAGGACATCTGCACTATCATAACCACTGTCTGTCTCATCATGTTGAGTGTTGTTATGTTGACCATTGTACTGATTTCTTGATGAACCGTTGCCTTCACTCTTCTTTCTTTTCCATTCTGGGCATTCTTTCTTGAAGTGTTTCTCGGATCCACAAACAAAACACTTTCTCTTTGTTTTAGATTTTGATCTACTAAAACCCTTTTGTTTGTTGTTAGGTCTTTGTTCAGTTCTCCCCCTAACATACAGACCATCACTTCCATCTTCCCTTCCATCAGAGCGTTTCTTCAACTCTCTTGAATTAAGTGCAGCAAGCACTTCCTCCATTGATAGAGTATCCCTTCCGAACATAAGTGTATCAACAAAATGTTCATACTGAGATGGAAGTGATGATAGGAATATGATGGCCTGGTCTTCATCCTCGAGAGTCACTTCAATATTTTCAAGATCCAGCACCAATTTATTAAATTCATCGGTATGATCTTCCAATGTCTTACCAGAACCCATCTGAAACGTGTACAGGCGTTTCTTCAAATAAAGCCGGTTAGCCAATGACTTCGTCATATACAGGCTTTCCAGTTTTGCCCATAATCCAGCAGCAGACACCTCTTTTGAAACTTCTCGCAATACCCAGTCACCAAGACTCAACACAATCGCTGAATGAGCCTTATCAAGCATATCTTCATGCTTGTCCTTGATTTCTTTCTTCTCTTTATCGGTAGCCTCAGGCGGTACCACCGCCTCACCGCCCTTAAGTGCGTCAACAACCCCCTGATGCACCAAAAGGGCTCGCATCTTCATGCGCCATAGACCAAATCGTTTTTACCGTCAAATTTCTCGACCTCATACTTTGTTGACACCATCTCTGCCTTCAATTGGAGCTGCGGAATCTATCGTCTTCAAAACCTGAGCCGAAACGTGGCTCTGATACCACTTGTTGGAATTGAGATTAACAATTCAACACCTTTGAAGAACACAATTGAATCAATGATTAAAACAAAGAATTGAAATTGAACATAAACGAATTCGATCTACTTTTATTGATTTGAACTACGAAATTTAGAATGAAAAGAATTACCCTCAAGTATGGATCCTTCGGAAGTTTATATACTTCCGAAGCTAACAACCTAACAAACTCAATTACACTTAGTTACAACTTCAGTCCCTCATCTATCAAAGTTAACACTATTAACTCTAACCTTGACTTTATTTATTTAAACTTGCATTTGACCACAACATTCTAACAGTTTTACTCAAGTACCTTTGATGAGCAAGATGTATGATTTGTATGTTAAATGGCCTCTAAGTAAGGCGGGTCAAACAAACATTGAATTCAGATTTTATGGTATGTAACATCTTAGTTAATATTTCAATTCCAGAGAATAACAGGGCTTGGAGCATGTTTGAAGTTTGCTTAAAAACTGCCTCCTTGAAATCGTCTTGTTTGTAAATGAGTCGACCTGGCTCTGCTCAATTGTAAACGTGTCAAGCCAGAGCCAAAATCAGCTTCAGCTTGGCTCATTGCTCGCTTGTTAGTTGGCTTGTCGGTTCGAATGTTGACAGGTTTAAATTAAAGCCTAAACTATAGTTTATATGAACTATAACCAAAATTATGAGATATTATTTACATAAACCATATACATAACTTAAGTATACAAATATAAAGAATGATTTTAGTTTATAAATATTAATCTTGTATCATTATTTTAACGGGTTAATATAAACAAATTTAAAAATAAATTTTAATTTTTCATTCATATAATACGTGTAAAAGATAATATAGTTTTTTTAAAACAAAGATGTTTGCTTGCGAGCTGTGCCCTAGACAACAGTTTGAGCATGTTAAGATGAACAAACCGGTTTGGCATGGTTTTTAAATGAGCTGAGTTTGAGCCCACCCTGACTCAGCTCGACTCGACTCATTTAAAATCTTATATTAAAAGCGTAAACTCGTTTGACCCGCTCCCTGTAAGGCAGGTCCACCATGGTCTTTAGGTTAACTTCAAAAGTCCTTTTGTATCTTTAATAAAATAACTAAACTTTTACAAACAATCATTGTTATATTTATGGACCCTTTTAATTACAAATTGAATGAAATTGAACGATATTAATTTGGTCCATCTAATTTTAATATTACAGTTTATATTTGGTTTATTATATTTATAGTTTTCTTATATATGATTAAAAGAATTATGAAGGAAGACGAAGGAAGCGCATATGAAGTAAAGGTAGGAGGAGCAAATACACTAATCTCTGCCGTAGATGATGTTAGGGCTGTACAAAAAGTTCGTGGCTCGAAGTTCTCTCGAAGTTCGCTCGAGAAAAACTCGAAAAACGAGCCGGCTCGGCTCGGCTCGAATTCTAAACGAGCCGAACTCGAGCCAGGGTTAGCTCGGTTCGAGCTCGGCTCGTGGCTCGGTTCGTTGGCTCGGTTCGTTGGCTTGACTCGTGACTCGGTGCATATAATATATGTATATATATATATTTATATAGTATAATAAAAAATATTATTATTACTACTACTATTATTATGATTATTATTTTTATATTAAGATTTTAGAAAGGTTTTCTTAAAATAAAAATGGATTCTTTTTAGAAACATTTAATATTTTATTTAAAAACCATATAACTTGATAGTAAATTGTTTATATTCAAAATAATGATCTTTGTTACCTAAGTACGGAGTACTCAATAAAAGGTAAAAGCCCTAATATATATTTTTTATGTTTTCATACAGATTAATGTGAATTTTTTTAAATCGAGCCGGCTCGAACGAGCCACGAGCTGGCTCGAGCTTTTCACGAGCTGCACTCGAGCTGATGTTTTGAGCTCGTTAAAATTTTCGAGCCGGCTCGGCTCGGCTCGATAAGCTTCGAGCTCGAGCTCGAACCTATCCTGGCTCGGCTCGTTTACAGTCCTAGATGATGTACATGGGAAGGTGAAGATCAATGAATTCGAGTTATATGTCATTAATTCAACATAAATGTCAAAATCTTCAACCTAGAATAATTGTTACGCAAAATAACTTATAACCATTTATTTTGACTTTTGTGAATTGAGTTATGTTGAATTTAACAAATTTGGCTTCTACTTTTGACTAATTTTGCCAAAAACATGTTGATTTTGAGCAATTTTAACTATGATTAATCCGACTTTACTAGTCGAACAAACTTTGACTTTTGGTATTCATGACTATTACCTTAACTAGATTAATTTTAACTGGTTTTGACAGAAGAATATTGACCAACGTTAAAGACTATTTGCCTTATTATTTATTATGTTACTAGGTTACAATCCCTTATGATACACGAGCTAAATAAATTTACTGTTACATGGTTTATAATATAAAAAATTATGTCTTAAATATTGTGTATTATACGGATTGAATAAACCCATGTATTACATATTCGAAAATTTGAAGTTAACATATTTGAAATTTTAATTATGGATAGTTATTAATTAATAAATAGTTATTATAACATTCATAATTAAGAGAAGAGAGAAGCGAGAAAACCAATTATTAGATAGCCTAGAATGATGACAAGTGTCCGAATTTATTTTTATTTATTAGTAAGAGATTTTCACTAACAATAACACTTTTATTGACATAAGTAGATTGATTTTATTAAGTTTAAGCAAATTGTATATTTGTAAATTTTAATCAACTTGCACTTGCCATTGATAAAACTATTTTTGGAACTAAAATATAGAATACATAAGTTTATGGAAAAAGTTTTTATAGATGTTAACCATCCACACGTGCTTCCGATAGTAGTTTTCACCGTTACTCCTTTTTCAAGAAGGATCAAGTCATTGATCAACAACACTTCAAAACTAAAGTAATAGTTTCGTCTTGAAGGTGAAACAGTTGAAAACATAAACACCGGTTATAAGTTTGTGGTTAATAATATGTATAGTATCAAACAAATTTTATTGTAGTTTCTATTTTACTAAGGTTTTTTTATCATTTATTTATATGTTATGTCTAGCCTAAGACATATATGATAACTGAAATAACCAATAACCTACATTGTACAATTAAAGCATGATGTCTCTTTAACATGTTCTTACCATCAAATCACTTAAGTAAAATAAATGCCTAAAAATTTATACACCAAGCTCGTGTAACTTGCTCCCCAAACACAAACTAGAAAACTTTCGATATAGATTTTCATTCTTAAGACAATAGAATAAAATTCTAACACTTCAATTCTAACGGTTGTTAAGTCTAATAAACTAATAAAAACTTTAAATTTAACCTTTTAAACTAAAATTTCAAGTTGGTTATTCGAAACCAAATGAGTTTCATCTATGATTAAATAATTTACCAAAAATGGATAAGTGCTTGAGTAAATAAAATTACTCATCAAATATCCCTACTAAAACAGTAAAAAGGGTATACCTTATCTAGAAGGTTTTCACGTGATTCTACTTTGGTGATTTTAACCTTTGGGAAAAGAACTTCGCTTGTCAATTACATATCTTTTCATTTCACCGCTATCACGTACAAATGGAAAATTTCATAGATCGATACTTCTCTTCTTTTAATTAAATTTTCCCCTTTTGAAATATGCAATTTTATTGGCTGAATTTTGATAAAAAGAAATACGGCTTTATATATCAACTAGCTATAGTAACCCGCGTGTTACACGGGTTGAATAAATAAAAAATTAATATAATAAAATTTATTAATTATAAATAATATTTTAAGATATAATATCACTGAAATTATGTATCAAAATTACTGTAAGTTATAAAATAGTGATATCAACTTTTTAAAACTTTATTTTTTTCAAAAAAAATAAATAAACGTTTTGTTCTAAAATAAACCGTATAAAAATGTCATTTTTAAAAATTTTCTTATTAACTCTTAAATTTAATTATTTTTAGTTTTAAAAAAATAACTTTTTAAAAATACCAATTTTAAATATTTCGTATTTTTAAAAAAAGTCTTATGCTTTAAATAAATTTATTATTTTATAAAAAAATTATTTATTTAGAAATAATATTAATAAATTGATCTCTTTATTAATTTATTAAATCTAAAAAAGTGTGAAATAATATTATTAGTAATTAAGGTAATTATTTAATAGGAGAGAGAGGCGGGAAAATTTTGATGAGAATGATTGTGGTGTTGACATGTGTCATCCCAGATACCTTTTTATTAGAATAGGAAGATTGAGAGATCACAGGAGTCGAAATCTAAAGAAAATTATTTATCATGCTTTCTCAGATTTTGCTAGAGTGATATTGGTCTTAACATTCGGGTGTTCATGTTTACATTAAAGCGAAAATGAGATCAGTTGTTTGTTTGGTATATATGTATGATGTATCGGAATAATTAAGTAAATGGAATGAATTAATGAATAAAATAGATAATTATCATTTAATTGTTTTGTTTGATTAACCAGTGAAGGCAATGATGAAGTTGGTGATTATCGCCTGTTAATGTTAGAGATTTAGAAAATAATCATACTGTGTTTTGTTTGGTAGACAGAAAAAGACTAATACAATAGTGGCAGTGGAATAAAAAAAATATGGGAGTGGATGAATGATTTTGGGTGCTTAGAGGGAACAAGTATCATTGTGTAATAGATGATTTCGTTCCGTTAACCAATCAAACCTTCTCTTTTTTCATTCCGCTTGTTATTTCTGCATACCAAACACCAGTTACGCTCTTAAAATCTTGCAAAATAATTGATGATGAGGTAACCACCATCGTAAAGGCCTAGCCTTTAAAGAAGCTGACAAATTGACCTGAAGACATTTTTAGACAGAAATAATTACAAGCATATATACGATCGTAGGTTAAATATGTGTGTCATATTAGTTATTTTACGTTTAGAATTTAAAGATAACTACAAAAGACGTTTAAACCTCTATAATTTTTTTATTTTAAACGATGGTTAATATACATGATTTTTACTTAGGAAACATAAGAAGATTTAAATGTCTCCTGGGAGATCTTTAAAGCTTCTTACAACTATGTTATCTTGTTATGGTTTAATTAAACCTATGTAGTTATAAATATATTAATTGTGTGACGGATGTGCGATTAATGGGTTCAGATTAAGATTTGTGTCACTTCATACCTGCAGTGTTTGTGAAACATGATAGAAAAAGTATGGTCTACATCTAGTTTGAAGTCCTTTTAGTGAATTCAAAACCTGAGCATCTTCGTAATACAATGTTTACGGTTGATTAAGTCTTCGTCTCTCTGAATTAGTATATGGATTATCATAAACTAATACATCACTATTGGTGACTTATGAAATTTTACAAAACAAAATGTTGTATAGTACTGGTTTTCTTTCAACGTACTAATTAGTTGCATTCCTTCAAAATTGTTCTTAACTATTTGTTATATTAAGATGGGTAAACAAAAAAAACTGTTCAACATTTGCTTTGTTTGGTTCTTTTCACTTATTAAATAAAATAAGTAGTTGTAAAGTATTTATTATATAGTACCAACAATCCACAAGGAGCTTGTGAAATTTTATTTTACCCTTTCATACACCTTTAATGCATCTTCACGACTTCAGATTCAGACCAAATAGATTAGCCTTAAAATATTAAATGTCTTGAAATTATAACAATCAAATATCACAAGCATAAAAAAAGTATAAAACACACACACACACACACACATCATTAGTGTTCGGAACTCATACATATCTGATGAAAAAGAAAAATCAACTAATATCGTAGAATTACAAAGATGAAGCAAATTGGTAGTGATTTACAGAGTGCAGCTAGAAACAAATATTTTGTCGATGATAAACATCGTCAGTAAATGTTGTTATTGACGGATCATTTATGAACATTTAACTTTCATTATATTTTTTTGAAAGAAAAATTGATGACAGATTACCTAACTTTAATAACATAAATTATTACCTTAGTTTATTGATGATCAAGGTACAATAAATCGTAACAAAGCTAGAAAAAAGACTTTCAGCTGAAAAATCCGTTTATGATCTGCAGATTCCCAACCAATTCAACAAAATCCTATAAAAGATAAAGAAAAATTATTATTTTAATTTTCGTAAAAGATCCTATGGTAACCACAGAAGAATCAGTAACTATCGAGGATTGAAAACTGTTGTTAATATGTCGGTAAAGTTGAAGATAGTATTTACTTATTTGTTACGGATGATTTGTCCTCTTTTCTGGAGGTAATATTCCCATTAGGCTTTTTAAGAAAAAAATTCCCACTCAGTTTCTCATGTGTTGTTAGTTTAAAAGATTTTCAATAGATTTTTTGTCAGTAATCCGTCACCAATACACAATATAAACATTGCATCAATCTCCTTGTATTCAAACACATTCCATCCTTTTCAAATTTATGCGCTCATGATATGCATCATTCAATGTTAATTTATCGATGGTTTCAAAAGGTAAGCATGAAAATGTGACGTTGAATCTATCTTATAATTATTTGATAAGAGCAGAAAATAGAGAATTTTAAGATCCACACGTATGTATTCTGTAACTATAAAAACTCAAACTTTCTTTGGAACTTATGAAGAATGGCTACGACACAAAAATTCAAGCTAATTCCTTGTACTTTCTCATCTAAAGCAATGCAGTTTTTCATGGCTAAAAAGGATCTGCTGCTTCTTGCTATGCTACTTTACTATATTACGACTATCGTTAAGGTCGATGCTACTAAAGAGAACATGCTCACTAAATGTATCAGCAAACGTAAGTATGCAAAATTCAAAAGGTACACACCTAATTCATAAATGTTTATTTAACTAAGTGTCTCGTTCTTTATTTCAAGCTGAATCATCCGCTAGTCAAATTAATCAGCCTATTCAAATCTCTAGCACACCAACTTTGCCATTCTATTATGTCGCATGTGGGATATTTTGTAAATGTGTACAAAGTTCATAGTCAACATATGTTGTTGAATGGGTCACACATATAGTGGGAGGCTCACAAACACATACAAGCAAATTCTCCTACATATTTAAAAAGAAGTTCAAATGAACAGTAATGAACAGCAAATGAACAGTAAGTAATGAACAGCAAATGAACAGTAAATGAACAGTGTTTCATCATCTTCTTTGCGTTTTGTACAACCTCATGAAGTAGTGGTATTTCCCCTTTTAAGTGTTTCACCTCATTTTGTGTGTGTGATGATTCCTACTGAGGGTTTTAGAGAGAGAGAGAAACTTGAGATGAACAGGGGTTTTACGGTGGCTACGATTTGAGGCGGCGGGAGACCAAACCACCGCATCGGCCTTGTTGTTGTTGTTTGTGGGGCAAAGGCAACGGTAGTGGTTACAGTTTGGTCGCTTGGATCTGGTGGTGGAGCTTGTTGCCGCTCTGCCTCCCCTTTGTGGTTGAGGTGGAGCAGGTGGCACTCTTGTAGCCACTGATTGTGTCGATGGTGGTGGTGCGACCATCTTTGTTCTCTAAGACCTTCGATTTGTGCTCTTTTCTCGCCGATGGTTGCATGTCGGCCGATCAAAGGCTTAGAGACTCTGCCTCTCTCTGGTTCCTGGGTTTTTAGGGTTTGGTGGGGGTCACCGGCCGTACCAAAGGCGACGATCGCAGGAAAGGTAACGACGACGATGTTGAGTTGGCTCGCGACGACGGTAGTTGTTATGGCGTGGCTCTGTTGCCGCTTCGCCTCCCCTTTGTGGTTGAGGTAATGCAGGCGGCGGTTGTCCATGGTTCAACTGTCGATCTACGTCGTCGTCGTCATCGTCGGTGCGGTACTAGAGGCGACGAGGGGGTTTTAGGGTTTTGTGTTGGGAAATCGTACTAGATCACCGTTGTGACACCCCCCCCCCCCCCGCAGGAAGGTGTACGAGAGCCGCAACGTGATATTGTTCGCTTTGGCTGCAGCCTCACGGATTTAAAACACGTCACGACGGGGAAGGTATCCAGCCCCTTATAAAGAGACCTTCGTTCACCTGCCCAACCGATGAGGGATGAGTCATAGCCATATTTTCAGGCATGTGTCCATCCACCCACCGAAGTAAGACCAGCGTCCTCGCTGGCACAATGGCCCGGCCCTGACTCTGATACCAATCTGTCACACCCCAACCTTGACTGCGGAAACGTCGAGGTGTGAGAGTTACGATTGTTCACAGCCACATAACGCTATTATTAATTCCAAATATATTAATCAAGATTCAATTGTAGCAATACAAGTAAATGTTCAAACAAAGATACATCCAGAATACAAGTATAAAAGTATCCAGATCATTCGTTTATTTCTCTAAGTCCAATCCTAAGTGTGATAAGCTTCAAAGAGTAACCTGAAACATGTTAAAAATAAAAGGTCAACATAAAAATGTTGGTAAGCATTCCATAGTTTTCAATACATAAGTATATAAAAGATGGTAATTCAAGTTATAAGTTAGTGAATAAAGTGATTAGGGATGTTATGAACAATGCAACAATCAAACCTCGACAATGTTTTACAAGTATCAAACGACGTTAATATTTTATTAACGTGAAAAGTATATACGATCAGCTAAGTATACTTGGATCAACCAAGCAGGCTTGTCTTACCCATAGATCTATGACTTCGCTGGGCTAGCAATAGTTAACTAGTTTTATACCCGTCCGGTGGTCGGGTACACTAATGTTACAAATAGATAAAAATAAGATATAAACCTTTGCTCACATTACAAAATCAAAACACATGTGTATTATTCCAAAAAGTTGTACATTTCATATGATCTATAAAGTATTACTGTTTTATATGAATTTAGAACTACATAACAATTTTAAATTTTCATGTAGCATATAAAGTGTTACTATCTCCAACATTATTACAAGAAACACAAGTTTTGGTTTATCTAGAGTAGGTAATTTTAAAAAAAGTAAATCAATCTATAGTTCATAAACACAAGAAATATAAAATAACTATAAACTGTCCACTACACTCATTACAACATTACAACATAATAGCAACATATTTTTTTTATTTTTATTTTTGTTGTACAAACATGTATATATTAAGTAATCTATAAGTAACGGGTGTTGTTATTTAGGCCTTATCTATATCATCTCACTCTATAATCATTAAATACTTATATAATCACTCATTAGTTATTAACCATAAAATCTCTTTAATCGTTCATTAATTGTGTTTCTATATATACCTTTTGCTGCTAAATAAACACATTTTATTCAACTTATCTTTCAAAGCGTTTTTTTAATTATAGTTTATAAACGTTTATCAGTAAATTACATAGTTGTTTCAGTTTTTTAAATACCATTTTAAGGTAAGCTCTATATATGTTACTTTTATATATTTTTTTCTTAAAGTTTAAGTTATAAAAATTTCAACCCATCATGCATCGACTGACACGAGTGTATTACGTATATATGTATATCAAATTCCAAAAACATTATGAATTTTCCTAGAATATGTTAAAAAAATAACGATAATAATAATCGATAGTTATTAGTAAAAAAGGTAAGTACTATAATAAAAATATTATAAATATTAAGCAGAACATGGTTAATTAAAATGGAAAATAAATAATAGTAATTAACAATAATGGCAATAATAATACCAACAATAATAGCAATAATATTAAAAATTATATAATAATATTAATAATAATTGATGGGGTGGAACTTACATGAATATGGGCTAATGTGTTGACGGGTTGTTTGCATGGTCAACACCCAAATATGGATCCTAAAGAACCCACATAACTCTAAACTCGTGATGTGGGCTTTGAGTGACCCTCATGTACCAATAAGTAATATATATTCAATTCGTACCTAGATGAATGGCATCCTCCCACTAACCCTAGACGTCACTTTCCCCTTTCACACTCTCGAATTCATCCTCCCAAACCGATCTCTGTTCTTCAGTCTGATGCCGTCTTCAATCGCCACCTATATTGTTTTCTTACTGAAAATCTGCAAGTGTTACATGAAAATTTATAGTTAACCCAGTCAATGGTGTTCTAGGTTTCTTACCATGTTGGTTCGTCGTCGTTGCCCTCCCAACACTTCGTCGATTATGATCTTGCAGACAAAAGACCTGCTTTTTATAGGCGAGTGTAGACGGTTATTGGGTGCACAACCGCCCCACGTTTGTTTTGCTACTAAATTCTAGGCTATGTAGCAACTGCATCCTCCATAACCGCAGGTTTAGGATAACCGCTGAAAACCACTCTGTAACCACCGTAACTGTCGACTTTAAACGGTCAGGATTTCATTTCAGCAAATTTCAACGGTCCAGATGAGTTCTACCGGCGGTTACACTCACCGCTGGTAATATAATATATAATGATTGTACATATAACGCCATAACATGGTAGCCACAAAAGTTCAACTAACCACAACTTTAAGTAAATTACCATAAAGTTTACAAGTCTCGAATAAGTTTACAAGTGCAATGATATAAGTTAACATGTTTCACCCCAAAGTGTGAAAATAAGAAAAGGGGTATGGAAATACTCACTTGATTGATTAGATTAGAATCTGGATATGATAGATTAGACACCAACGAATTCCTTATGATTAACCTAAGGAATGTATTATGATTAGCCTCGAATTAGAATAATAGTGATTTGAGAATTTGGGAATGTATTAGGATTTCCATTTGGTTTTGAATGGTAGTTTAAATTAAATAATTTATTTAGTTGAAATATCTTGAATAAAATGAATTTGAAAGTGGTTATGTTTTGAATTTAATAAATGTATTATTACGCGTAACTGTTTAATTTATTGCTAAAGTGTGGGAAAAATAAATAATTAATTTTGTTAATTAATTATATGATATAATTGATTAAAATATTTAATTATTTAAGTAATACAAAATGACTTTTTGTAAACAATCTGTGAATTTATAAAACATATATATTTGTAATTATCTTGAATAATTAAAAGTAATATAGTGTCCAATAATAATTTTATAAATTGAATTATTATTAAAAGTTCACTTTTATAGAAATAATTTTGTAATATTTGTAATTTTATTTATTTAAAACATTTAATAAATAAATAAATGTTAAATAAATTTCAGAAAATAATTAGGTTGTTTTAAAAATTTCTAATGTTTGTAAAAACATTTTTATAATTTTTAGAATTTTTTTTCGGAAATTTTAAAGCTTTAAAAAGGGTAAAAAAATGTGTGTAGGTGCCCGGGGTCGAACCCGGGACCTCCTGTTTGTCATGGGGACACTGAACCGGTGAACCAAAGGGCCGTGGCCGTGAGAAGAGATGGTTCCCACTTCTTTTAAATACAAACAACAACCATCCCCCAAATCGATATGAGCCCTAGTTTGATTTCAATCCAATTGATCATCAATTCGATACTGATAACAGTAATAACCATAGGGCTTTGTTTGCCCGTGTAAAATCGAGTATGTATGTATGCTCAATTACCTATATGGTGTTCGATTTGGTGTTGAACTCGTCAAGTACAGGTCACGGCTTTGGAGTGGATCGATGGGTGCTCAAACATTGATTATAATCAAATTAAACTTGAGGGAAGCTTCGAATGATGATCCTGATCGAAAGCCCCTTATCAAATTCGATTAAAATTGATCGGAGATGGGATTTTGATAGTGTTGCAGGTCGCGGATTAGGAGAGTTCGAATGGTGGTGTTTGAGCTTGTTTTAGATCGATTTGAACATATTGGAAGATTATAAATGTTTAAAGGTCAGATAGTGCGCGTTTAATTTTTGATTATCTTCAAGTTTTGTGCGATTTTTGCGTGTAAAGTTGCCGACAACCGCGGGTGCGATCGGGGAAGAAGGGGGTGGGGTTGGGTGTTTGCGAGAATTACAGAAATGGTCCCTGTGGTTGTAGAAGTTAACAACTGCAATTAAATGTTTTGTTTTAGTTTTAAACAATTTACATTTTAACCCCTGAAGATTTTAGTTGTTATTATTTTATGCAAAAATTATTGATTATAGGCTTTAAAATTTATATTTTCATTATTTTTATTATTATTATTATTAACATTATTATTATTAATATTAATATTATTAATATTATTATTATTATTTTATTATAATTATTGTAATTATTGAAATTAAAATCAATGTATTGTACAAAATTATTATTTTTTTATTTAACGCAAATACACGATGTTACAGTCTCCCCTGCTTTAGGAAATTTCGTCCTGAAATTTTAATCACGATGAGGCTGAAACGAAAAGATGAGACGAAAAGATGAGGATACTGGGATTTCATTTTGTCTTCACGTTCCCAGGTGAACTCTGGGCCACGTTTAGATTCCCAGCGGACTTTGACAATAGGTATCCGGCTACGTTTGAGTTGTTTGACTTCCTGATCCATAATTTCCACAGGTTTCTCAATAAAGTGCATAGATTTATCAATCTGGGCTTCGTCGAGTGGAATGTGGAGATTTTCATCGGCAAAAACATTTCTTGAGATTTGAAACATGAAACGTCGGATGTATATTGCTAAGTTCTTGGGGTAGTTCAAGCTTGTAGGCCACTTCCAAGGTGATACCTTAAGAAGTACGAGATCACCGACATTGTATTTCATGGGTTTACGTCTTTTATCAGCATAATGCTTTTGACGATTTCTAGCAGTGAGCAAGTTATTACGGATTTTATGAATTTTGTCGGTTCACACCACATCACATTCACCACATGATATTCAACAAGAAGAATCTTAGGTTTCTTTTCCGATTTGGGAAGATCTTGAATGTTTCTAGAACTTGGTTCATCAGAAGGTGAGCATGAAGCCACAGATAGATCATAGTGATTCTCTTTTTCTTTCTTGATGTAGTTTGTGTTTTTATTTTTTTTTTTTCTGAGGTACACTTTGAAGAACTTTTCGGGTTCTGATGAGGTATCAAAAGAAGAAAATTCATCATCGATTAAGCTGACCGCTTTAGTGTTTACCACACTTTCGGCCATACAAGGTCTCAAATGGTGCCATCGGGATGCTGGTATGGTAACTGTTATTGTAAGAGCATTCGATCAACGGAAGATGAGAATCCCACGATCCACTGAAATCAATGACATAAGCCCGGAGCATATCCTCGAGGGTTTGTATCGTTCTTTCAGTCTGACCATCGGTTCGCGGATGATAGGTTGTGCTAAGATTCAGTTGAGTTTCGAGAGCTGATTGGAGACTTTTCCAGAGATGAAACGACCATCGCGATCAGAGATAATATCTTTTCTTGTCAAAAGATTGTTTAGGAAAACTACCATCACGTAATCGGGTGTTGATGATATCTCAAAATGAAAGTCTATAGATAAGGAATAAATGGTTTGATGTAGCTAGATCGAGTCAAAACATGAAAATAAAGGGAAAGAAATCGATTTAAGAATTTAAATGCTCCAAGCTTGGAATCAAAATCAACTTTAAACGATCGGGTCTCTTTTCAAGTTCAGAGATCATGCTTTGACTTGATAGGTCGAAACACTAACATTATTTCACCCTTCAAGTTACTACATGCTTCTCGTCATTTGATTACAACCTTGGTAAGTTGAAGATCAAGAAATGAGGATAGTCATCAAGGTATGGTTTTCACCCCTAACTTGATGGTGTACTCTCAAGATATGACCACTAGCTTACCAATCCAAAAAGTTCGATCCCAACTCATTGTTGAGGATCCATAAAAATAAGACGAGGTAACTCACCATTAAGGTAAGGGAAATCAATCCTATCTTAACGATGAAGTTTTACAAAAACAAATATAATAAGATAACTTCTTCATCAAAATCCAGAATTCACTCCTACTTTGATGAGGTCGTTTTATTTGAGAGAATGCAATCCATAAAATGGTATTATCATCAAGGTATGGAATTCACGCCTATCTTGATGATTGAGTTCCATAATAATAAGAAAACAATCAAGGATTGACATTTGTCACCAAAGTACGGGTTTCAATCCTATTTTGGTGAGATCACGTCATTCGTGAAGTGCAAGTTCCAAGGAAATAATTTAAGTCAATCCTCAGGATGAGGAAATCATCCTAATCCAGAGAATGAAATTTCATAAAAACACACAATTGGAAACCATTTATCAAACGATTAGAGAATCATCAAAGTAAGGGAACCACCCCTGTTTTGATGAGATAGAATCGTTTAGGAGGTACAAGTGTTCTTAGTCATAGATTGACTTACAAACCCTTGTATCTCCCATGGTGCAGAAGGTTCAAGGTTCAACTTAACAACGAAAGGAAAAGAATATCACTTAGAAATTTAGAAAATTTCAAGTTACATCAATGTAACTAAAGGAAAATCATGCTTACAAAATTTAAGGTCAAAGTTCGAGGTAACAGGATTTGTTATGATGTTCAAATCTTGGATGTCTTAAATCAGGAAGACGAAATCAAGGACAAGAATGATTCAACACCATGATGAGATGTGAACATTCGATTCACAATCGAAAGGAAAATACAAGGACTTCTCAAGATATGAGATCAACCATAACCTTCTTGAAGACATACGTACTTATAAGTGGTGACAAAGTTATCATTCAATTAGCAAAGTATCCCGAGATGTAGGAATTCCACCTACAGCATTGCATGTTCTTAGTTATGGGACACATCCTTAAGAGGATTTTGAAATCATAAGTAACGGTTTAAAGTTTTAAAGACCATACGGTTTAGATTCTTAATATCTTTGGGTATATTGAAATCCATGTTCACGTTGGTCAAGATAAGAAGATAGTTACATGAAATGCCGAGTTCAATACTGTTACACGTTACACGTTGAGCGTTTAAATGTAAGAGTTGAATTGTAGGATGGGTTTAATATTAACAGGAATATTATTTAGGTTAATAATGAGAAAGTATTTAAACTTTGATGATAAACCAGTTCAAGGATTCAAGGATTTTTAAGATACAAAAGGATGGTTCCATTTGGTAGCGCATTACCATTTGGAATCGTTGACACGTCAAGGTAAATTGACCCATTTGTCTTAGAGACTTGTGTATTGACCATAGTTTATCACTCATCCCAGAAATCCCCAGGAAAGCATAACTGGTCTCACAATGAGATTTATACGATATGCTTGCCTTAGCCCAAAGGCCTTTTGCCAGGAAATCCAGAATACAGGTGTCTATGTGTCACACAAATTTTCTTTGGTTCATAGAATCAAAACCTTGATGAGATTTTCATAGATTAACAATTGTTTTTCAGGGAGAGTCAAAATTCAAAGTTAAGTTTAGGAAAACAGATAATAAAGTTTAAGCATACATAAGGCAATCCTATGCTAAGGCATCAAGTTGCACAAAGGCATAGCATTATGTAGCATGCGAACAATGTATATGTTTACAAGAATATAAGCATTATTCTATAAGGTTCATGCATAACCTATAGTCTAGGTCACCATTTCTAATAACCTAAATCCCTATAGTTATGGGCTCTGATACCAACTGCGACACCCCCCCCCCCCGCAGGAAGGTGTACGAGAGCCACAACGTGATATTGTCCGCTTTGGCCGCAGCCTCACGGATTTAAAACGCGTCACGATGGGGAAGGTATCCAGCCCCTTATAAAGAGACCTTCGTTCACCTGCCCAACCGATGTGGGATGAGTCATAGCCATATTTTCAGGCATGTGTCCATCTGGTGGGTGGATGGACACATGCCTGAAATATGGCTATGACTCATCCCACATCGGTTGGGAGGCGAACGAAAGCTTCTTTATAAGGGGCTGGATACCTTCCCCAATGTGACGCGTTTTAAATCCGTGAGGCTGCGGCCAAAGCGGACAATATCACGTTGCGGCTCTCGTACACCTTCCTGCGGGGGGTGTCACAGTTGGTATCAGATCTTGTTCCTTGACCACCGACTGTGCCGATGTTTGTATGCCATCTTTCTACTGCATGTGCATCTTTGCGTTTAAATCTGAGTTCTTTCAGGTTTTTGCCGGCTTTGGTTGGTGTTTGTTTGTCGCCATTGCCACCGGTGGCCTTTGAGTTGACCGACGGTGGTCTTCAGGTGGTTGTTATTGTTTTAGTTTATCGCGTGTTTTGCCTGGAAGTAGTTGGTCGGTTATTACGGGAAAGAGAACCCTCATCCTTTGTGGTTCCGTGAAGGAGGTTCATATGTCGGTGATACAGTTTGATAATGATGACGACTGTTCGTCTGAGACCCCTGTCCCTATGTTCGCTTTTGAGGTTACACCGTGATGCTGCAATGGTGCTTTGTTTCAAGTCGGTGATGATGAAACTGTGTTCATCTGGGACATGTACATGTTGTATGTTGTTGTACATTTTGAATTTAGTATAGCGTCGGGCAATGATGATATTCAAAAAATGGTTTCGGGTTGCTTTGGCGTGGCTACCGTTTATGGTTAGCAGCCATAACTGAAATCCGGTTCTGAGCTCCATTCATCACACGCGCAACGCGCGTGGTTTAAAAACACTAGTTATATGTAAAAAACAGTCCCGGTAAATAATCCAAACTATTACTCATAATAGTCGAAGCAAAAAAGAAGGATCAGACGGTCGGTGGTGTTATTCTCAAAGATACAAGCTTCCCTGATTATATTGTGGAAGAAATCAAGAGATTAGGCTTTATGGATCAAAAAAGGCTTAAAACCTCAAGTATGGAGTGGTACAATTGGGTCAATTTTAATTTTCAGGGTACCTAGTTCACCATGTTTTAGTGGCTGAAATTTGTGTCTTTTTTCTTTGGCAAATTGGAAATAAATAATCCAATCTTTATCAAATTGGCCATTAATAATCCCACTTCAAGTATTTACCAATATTGGTTCAACCTTTTTCATCTTTTTGTTTTATGGTCCCCCGTTAAAAAAACCCTAACGGAGTTAACTCCGTTATTGGTAAATACTTGAGGTGGGATTATTAATGGCCAATTTGATAAGATTGGATTATTTATTTCCAATTTGCCAAATAAAAAAACGCCAAGTCACCGAGCCACGTAGAAGAGAGTTAACTCTGTTAGGGTTTTTTTAATGGGGGACCATAAAACAAAAAAGATGAAAAAGGTTGAACCAATATTGGTAAATACTTGAGGTGGGATTATTAATGGTCATTTGATAAAGATTGGATTATTTATTTCTAATTTGTCTTTTTCTTTTCTTTTCTTTTTTTTTAAACTTCTGGGTGCACTTTCACCCTAGCCTCTCTCTAGGTTTTGTAATGTTTCTTTTATTATGCAATGAATCCATCATCGTCCAAAAAAAATGTTATTAGGAGTATGGTTGTAATAGATTGCTCAATAAGTTTTAGAGGTGGAATTTTACGAAGTCGGTTGTTTTTTATTGTGATTTTCGATTGTAAATGGCTTGATAGCATCCCAAGGGTTATAACCGCCCAAACACGGTTTAGGCAGTATTATATTTTAGTAATGGAAATACTTATTTGTGTATTTCTAACATCACAAACTACATAATTGTATTGTACGTCGTATTAATTTGATAACAACTTTAAAGTTTTTTGTTAACGATGTTTGGAATTATCCACAATATCCGAGTGAGCCTTCTGATACCAGATGTTAACTGTCCATGCTGGTTTTAAACGCTTCAGTCCTGACTCACTCAGAACTCCATCAAGAGGAAACTCAGCACTAAGAAAAAATCTCATTTAGTCAAATTTGACCATGTGACCTTAAATATACTAAATCCAAACCACCATCATCATGTTATTGAACCACAAGACCACTACAACTTCAAAGGTTGTTGATGAAGATTTTCTTCTCGATATTTATTACTCCTAATGTAATGGAATGGTAATATCAACAATGTTTCAATTCAAACCTTAGTATTTATCAAGTTTCACATTGGACCTTGGAAATCACAATCTAAATGGATTGACGGACGTGTGAATTTCGTTTATGATGGGTTGATGTAAATTAGCTTTAAAATAAAATTAGGGAAATGCCAGATAAGTGTGTAAGATACTGTTCTAGAAAAATCAAGTTTCAATATATATCGATAGAAATTCCAACCACGTAATTTTCTTCGGAACTATATACTTCTTAATAACTTTGTTCATAATAATATAATAAAATAAATTCTGGGCCGTGATTTTGATTTTAGGTTAACTTTGTTCGCAATGAATTCGATTTTATTCCATTGCTTATTTATGAAATTTCAAGATTTAGTACTTCTGATTGGCTGACTTACAAAATTCTAAGCTTATGCAAAGTAAAGAATAAATTATTCTCTAGCTAATAATAATATTGGTAGATTTGATGTTTTATAATTCAAAATAGAATTTAATTAAAATATTTTTTTGAACAGTCAACGAATAATTTTTAAGCCCGGTCACCCGGGTAAACCATTGACGAAAGGCCACCCATGCCCGCGAACACAGACAGCGCTGGTGACCCGGCTCGCCCACCATTCCAAGGGAAACCCCCACCCAAAGACCCACTGTGGTAAAACCCTTGACCCACTTGGAGCATATTGCACCTATTGAGACTCCAACCCATGAACTCCACTTTAAAAAGTCATAGGATGCCTCGTTCTAAACCAGTTGATCTAGGACTCATGGCTAATTAAAATATTTAACTATGTTATCAACCTACATAATGAAAATAATAATAAGAATTTCGAAAAAAACATTGAAACTTTAGGCACTTTATTAGTTGTAGCTTGCGAGGAGGATCCTACACCTATAATAATGTGCACTTGATTGTGGTAAATGACTTGGATAGAGTGGGCCAAACTTTTTTAAAGTTTCAAAAAAGTTCTTCACCTTTTTTTGAAAGGCAAAGAAATTTCAATAAAACACTCTATCCAGAAGATAGAGAACAAAGATACAGGTACACCCCAAAGAAAATTAAAACATACAAAATAGATCCCCACATCATCCGGCTTGAGCCTATATACTAAAACAACCCAATCGTTCCAGTCAAGATTCCTAGAAGATGATCTACCCTTAACCATAGGAAGCTGGTATACTTAATATTGATTAGCAGTCTGTTAAGAGAAGGCACCCGATCGTTGAAGATCACCTCATTCCTACTCAACCAAATGCACCACATTGCAGCAAGAACGATAGCATGGAAAGCCCTTCTATTCCTCTCAGCCACCATCGAGGAACAATGTAAGTTAAGCAAGTCCGAAATCGAGAAGGCAAATATTGGGGGCGTATTGAACCAAGATGAAACGAATGACCACACCATGTCCGCAAATTGGCACGAAATAAAGAGATGCTCAGCAGATTTCTCATCTTCCTGACATAAAGGGCAAAGGATAGATTGAATCGGGACATTACGGGCAACCATTGCTTTACGAGTAGGTAGCCTATCCAGACTAGCTCTCCAAGAATATTGACTTTTAATGGAACCCATTTACACCATTCCATTGCAGGATCCTTAGTTACTCTAGCATTGTACAACAGCCTTCTTATAGAACTCACAGAGAAGACCCCATTTGAGTCACCCTTCCAACACCAACGGTTAACGTCCCAAGTAATAAGATCGAGAATGTTGATGTTGTATTTCAGCAGGTGGCTCTCGACCTTTACGATGTTAGTCCATGTCCTCGCAAGATGGGATTTCCACGGCATAAGGCTCGGTTTCTTAGGATTGTGATACAAGGCCATTATCACCTCCCTCCATAGGCCATTCGAATTGGTCAGGAACCTCTATCTCCATTTAGTAAGAAGCCCCAAGTTTAGATCTTTAATGACCTAATACCAAGACCCCCATCTTTTTTCTGCTTGCATACTTTGTCCCAGGATACCCAATTGATTCGCTTTTGATTTTCACTGCTACCCCATATGAAGTTTCTCCTAATCTTATCCAACTCATTGATGATTGTTTCCAGGGCTTTGAATAGTGAAAAGTAGTAGAACGGCAGGCTATCAAGAACCGATTGTACTAGTATTAACCTTCCACCAAAAGATAAATGCCTGGCCTTCCATAAAGAAAGGCGCGATCGAAATGTGTCTATTACCCGGTTCCCAATTTTTTCGCCTATTCATGTTCACCCCCACCGTCAATCCAAGGTATTTAAAGGGTAAAGAACCCTGCTAAAGCCCACTGTATCCGCCATATCTTGTGCCTCCTCATGCAATACATTGATCCCCACCAAACTGCACTTCTTATTGTTTATCTCCAGCCCCGACACAAGATAAAAAATCCTTATTAGTCTCTTGAGATTCTGAATGTTATCTTTGGACCATTCTCCAAGAACAATAGCATCGTCTGCAAAAAGAAAGCGTGATAGATTCAGGCCCCCACTTGGAAGTTGTACTCCTCTAAACACCCCCATTTTAATGGCACGATTAAACAACCAATTTAGAGATTCCATGGCGATCAAAAATATGAAGGGTGAAAGAGGATCGCCCTGTCGAACACCACGTGTATATCTGAATTCATTGGTCGGGGATCCGTTTATAAGGATAGAAGCTTTAGCCGATCTTAAAACACCCCTGGTCCATAGCCTCCATTTTGCCGGAAAGTTAAGTTGCCCAAGAATCGAGTCCACAAAATCCCAAGAAATTGAATCAAAAGCTTTATTGAAATCAATTTTGAATATCATAGCCTGCTTATTCGTCTTTTTCAGCCAAGAGAGAGTTTCATTAATCATTAAAGGCCTGTCAAGGATGGACCTATTAGCCATGAAACCCGATTGAGTGACGGATATAACCGAATCCAAGACTCTTTTGATTCGGTTGGCGAGCACCTTAGAAATCACTTTGGATATACATCCAATAAGAGAAATCGGACGGAACTCATCCAACCATTAGGGTCCTTAACTTTTGGTATTAACGCAATAAAGGAAGAACAACAGGAATCACTAATAGAACCCGACAGAAAAAACTCGTTAAAACGTTTACAAAGTCCTGATGGAGAAGATCCCAGAAATGTTTAATGAATGTGAGATTGAAGCCATCCGGACCCGGAGCTTTCTCCCCACCACAATCCCATACTGCGTGTTTGATTTCCGAAGGAGACGAGAACACTTCTTTTTCCATGGGTTATTCAACTAGATTGTCTCATAATCGAATTAATGGGTTGGTAATTAACGGGGCTTGGTGTACAAATCCAACGGTCGAATAAACTTTTCTGGGATCGAGAATGTGACAGACTAAAAAATAATTAATCATATGGCTATAGACATTTTGTTTTATTAGGTTAGATCATATGATTTTGTATCTTCTATCTAGTAATCTTGCTAGTCTTTTATGTTATTCCAACAATTCTTTTAGTTATAAAACTTCTTTTATAACCATGAAGAAAAAAGTTCTTCACCTCATATTATAAAACTTCTACTGGTTATTTGTAGATGGACTAATCAGTTTAATATTTGATAAAATGGATGAGGTGTTCAACTATTTTGATATTTAATAGTTTTATTTATCATTAATGACAAAGAAATATAAAGGGGGAGAAGTGTTCTTTTTCATCAATTAATGTCAAAGAAATATACAATTCCATTTTCTAATTATTTATGAATATCATTCTTGGGACTTAATTTTCTCAAAAAATGTAGTTAAGGAGAGTGGTCTTTCTCATTTCTCTCGTCTCGAAAACACGGATTTCATACACATGATTATTACTTACTAGCTTTAAAGAAAGAGATATGATGTCAAGAAAATAAACAAGCTTAAGATGACGTTCATTTAATCTACAGATTAATATTAAAAACTCAGATTTTTACCGTTTAGAAAGGAATCTCGGTTGCCTCCTAAAACTAACATATTGCTTCTATCATTTAATTGGATCAATAATATATCAAAGCTAGGTTCTCTCTTGGTCCGAGGGATGCTCTTCTCCAACTTATTTTTATACTAGATTAGATATTCATGTATAAATACAGATTGAAATAAAAAAAAACTATATAATAAATTATGGATACATATAATTAATATTTGTTATAAATAATATATCAATGAAATTATATCTAACAAACATATTTAAGTTATAAAAAATAATATAAAAATACTATTATTCATAAATATCCATAAACCTATTTATATATCTTTTAAAGAATTTTAATTTTAATAACGATTATCTAGAAATAAACTTATTTTTTTAAAATTAATATTTATTAGAGTATTTTTAATGAAATGATTTACTTATTTATAGAAAGAATTTAATTAATTAATATAGTAGTAAATGAGCATTCGGTAAGTAAACTCATCAAAAGAAGAAAAAAGTATTTATTAAAATTTATAAGTTTGTTGTGGTAAGTACATGTGAACAATCCTAAATAAAGATTATATGGACAGACTAAAAAATAACCATATGGCTATAGACATTTTGTTTTATTAGGTTAGATCATGTGATTTTATATCTTCTATCTAGTAATCTTGCTAGTCTTTTATGTTATTCCAACCATTCTTAAATTAATTATTAAATTAATTAAAGACATCAGTAATAAATTAAACTTTTTAAAAAGTGGCTTTCCTTTATAACTGGAGCTGAGATCTATAACATATAATAAAAGAAGGTTTTCTTAGACACGTGTCACATTTAGCACATCAAATGACACGTGTCATTATTCTAGCATATCAAAAAAATTATTTTCCCGCCTCTCTCTCATAATAAATACAAATTAATTTGACTTTCCTTTTTAACTAAAGTATGTTAAAACAAATATGTTTATATTTGTGTTCTTGTCTCTTTCATATTAAATGATAATTATTGTAAATAAGTAAACTAAACTTTAAACATCTAAAATATAAATGTACTAATTTTAAAATATATTAATACATATGAAATTTTATGATATCAAAAATTTTTCTTTAAATATAGAGAAATAATTTCTAATTCAATATGTGTTATAACTTTTAAAATATTCATTATATTTTATTCCACCAATTGATAATAACATCTAAAAATAAAATATTCATAAACTAAGAATTTTGATATGTTTTATTTATTCCACCCATGTAATACATGGGCTCTAAACTAGTTTGTTAATATACACATGATATGCTTCCAAAAGTACAAAGGGGATATAATAGTTGCAATCATCTTCCCTTATTTAATATCAATTATCAATTTGTCAAACAAAAGTTGCCATTCATTTTAAAAGTTTACTTTTGCCCTTTTCTTTTTTGTTAATGGTTAGTGACCTTTTATAGTTTGTTTTATATAACTATACTGTTCCCACAATATAATATATCTTTAGCGTTTACATTTTGTTTAAATAATATCTTTTTCACAATATTATCTCGTCCAAACATGAAGACAGTAAAGACCTTGTTGAACACACTAGTACAAAAAGACTCTTTTGGAGCAGTTGAAAAATAAATTTAGAGCGGTTTTAGTAAAAACCGCCTCAAAAAACAGATTCCAATATTCAAAACGCCTCAAAAAAATGAATCCGCCTCAAAAAAGTGAACATTTAAATCGATTTATAGGAACACGCCTCAAAAAATCATCTTTTACAGCGGTTATAGAAACACGAAGACGCACGATAGGATTTCAATATTTCCCGCTCAATATTTTAGTTCTCCCCACAAATAAATGGATTTCCCTCCCCATAACCCTAATTAACCCACTCTCTTCTCTCCACCCCAAATTGTTCGACCATTTTGAACCCCCACTCCCTTAAATCCTCAATCAAACTCACGAAAATTCTAGAAAATTCTCACGTCTCGTTGATGCTCACATCAAAATCAGCTTATATCAAAACGACTCCTCTTTCTACCCATATGCGGTGGACTGCGCCACCGTCGGAGCTTGCATGTGACTCATCATCTTCGTCTCTTCAACCCAAATGCGATGGTGTGGCAAGGTAAGGTTTTTGTATTTTGTAAGCTTAATAAATTAACTGGGCATCATCTTGATTTTTTGGACACTCTTTCGGCTAAGCGAGACCATATGTTAGTGTTCCTGGGGATCTTCAGGTAATTATTTAATGTTATGCTTCGCACTACGCATTTATTGGATTGAAGATTTATATATTCTGAAAGGGTTCTTCATATTCGTTGCAGGAACATTGATGCATTTCTTTTCGGAACCCACACCAACACACATGTAATACACTTGATTTGGTCCTTCATATTCATTTTATAAATATCAAGTTCTTTAGTACACTTTCTAATTTAATTATATATTTTTTGTTTTGCAGAAAAGAAACAAGGATTTGTCAGAATAGAAGTATTTAAGTATTCGATTTTGAATATATATATGTGTAATTTCGGATGTACATTTATAATTGTAAATCTTAAAAATATATGTTAAATTGTATAAATTTAGTGTTGCAAACATATTTTATAAAGTTTAACTGATAATATTTTATTTGTGACTGAAGCTGTTTTTGTTACGTTCTTGGAGGGCTTGACTGTAATAGAATAATATTATGAGGACTACAGTTTCTGAGAGTAAATGTAATGGTTATGTAAATGTATCCATTATTTATATAATATTTTATAACTGTAATAAGTTTTTGCTTTTTTGTTTACGTGCTCTTGGAATATATATATAATAGTTCTCTTTATTAATATTGAAAAAGTAAATGAAAGGGTCTTTTGAAGTTGCTCAATAAATATTATTTAAAAAGTGAATATTACTTAATGAAGCGGTTTACTGATTTTTTGAAGCGATTCAGCAAGTTTTATTTAAAAATTGAATATCATTTAATGAAGCGGTTTATTATTTTTTGGGGCGGTTTGGAAACCGCCTCAAAAGATATTATGATTTTTTGAAGCGTAGTTTTTTGAGGCGGGCAAAAACCGCTTCAAATGCAATTTTTCACCACCTCATAAAATCAATAATGTAGTAGTGACACAATGAAAGAAAAATCAATATTTAACAAGTATATTAACACCGTTGAAAAAATAATATCTTGATCATCATACTTACGAATTCAGTGATCATCAGAGTTCAATAAAACAACCTAATGCTGAATGTATCTTTGTAGAATACAAATGTTTAAAAAATGCTAATAGTATGGCACCTCAAAGGTTTCCCCATATATGAATATTCAAACTTTATTTAGGTAAACATTTTAAAGAGAAACGAAAAAATATCACAAAATATTTACTTTCCTTATTTCTAAGAGTATTCAAGAGAACGCGATTTGTGTTTATCTTTATTATATCTTGAGGTGATATCTTTTTATATTTTGTGAGACATTCGTAAAATCTTACAAATATATCCGTCACATGCACATGTTTCAAAATAGTTATTGATAAGTTTCATGATGCATACTTGTGATTCTTTAATCAAGTGTTTGATCTTTAATCTCAATTAAATATTTGGATCTTCTGAATAGCTTCAAATCTTTGAAACAAATAGCTCAGAGACCAGTAGCTAGATGTTGTGTTTCATTAACTCATAGGATAGATCTTGTGAAGTACTCTCTTATGTTCATTAAATATTTTGTGATCTCTTTAATTATGTGAATGTGCTTCTACATGAACAATTCGTGTAATGATCTCTTAATTGAAACCATTTTAATTTGGTTATAAGCTAGATTATAATGATTACTTATAGAAACTATCTAGGCTTAACTCGGTGAATGAATTATTTATGTACACACAAAAAGGGCAACATATGAATATCATGAGCTCGATAAAAATCACTTGCCTGAGTATTTCAATACTCAAGCTCAACTTGTAATTGAGTAGATAAAGTCAGCTTAAATAAAGTTAAGTTTAAACATTTTTTGAGTCAATATATGCAAATGATCCAAAAAGTCACTATATAAGCTCAAATGTAATTTCAACTTTATTCATTTAATTAGTATTCACATGATTTTAACTAAATAAGTAGTACACACAGAACTATAAACTTTATAATTACATCCCACAATCCAGGTTGAAAGCAATTAAAATAAATAAAGACAAATCCTTTCAAGAAGATGCACAATGTGAATCACCACTTAAGGAAATGCTTTATACTTGTGAACCTCCAATTGAGGAAGACTCATTGACGTTGAAGAATGGAACATCCTCGGTATCGTCAGTAAATAACTTTAAAGATTGTGGGATTGGAGGCATGCTCACATCCACTACCCGTGCAAGAATATGTTCCACTTTACTCATTGAAGGTCTATTATCTTCCTCATCTTGGATGCACCAATATGCAACTTTGCAAACTTTTGTGACTTCTTCAACACTAGCTTCTCTATTTAACCTACTGTCTAGTAGGTTAAGGATATCTCCACCCCCCATAACGACATTTGCAGCCAAACTAGGGAAGAATGTAATACTCGAACCATCATGAGATTGCTCCAAATTTCTTCTACCGTGCACTAATTCAAAAAGCAACATTCCATAGCTAAAAACATCTGCTTTGGAAGTAACAGGCGTTCCTGATAACCATTCTGGAGCTAGATACCCCCGCGTCCCTCTCATAGTAGTCAAAACTCTACTAAAGTCTCGACCTACAAGCTTAGCTAGACCGAAATCTGCAACTTTTGGACAAAACTCAGCATCTAAAAGAATGTTTTCTGGTTTGATGTCAAAGTGCATTATGTAATCTCGACACTTCTCGTGGAGATAAACCAACCCTCTTGCAGTTCCAAGAGCAATCTGATACCTAGTTTCCCACTTTAGAACATTATCTTGTTTTTTATGAAAAAGATGGAAATCTAGAGAACCATTTGACATGTAATCATACACCAACAATTTATGATTTCCTTGTGCACAGAACCCACGAAGGCGCACAAGACTAACATGTTGGATGGTCCCAATTGTGCTCACTTCACTCCTGAATTGCTTATCTCCCTGGTTAACACTTTCTAGTTTTTTCACTGCCACAATAGATGAATCACGCAGTCTCCCCTTGAAAACTGAACCAAACCCACCTCCTCCCAGTTTATTTGAGAAATTTCTGGTGGCTATCTGTAAATCTCTATAGACAAACGCTACCAACGATGCTTCCATTTTCGTCTTTTTAGCCCATATCCACTTTTTTCTTAAGATCATAAGAAAAACTAGACCTAAGGCAAAAACCACGCCTACAATTGATCCAAGAACAACCCCTAAATTAACCTTGTCATTCTTTTATGATGTTGAAGATCTTTAGAAGCAACTTTAATGTTCAATTCAAACTTCTCTACATTTGAATCATCTGAAACAAAGACAAGTGATATGTTATTCAAGTCTTCACTGTTCCAAAGGCGACACGTTTTGAAGATAAAACTATATCCATCACAACTGCAGTTATCCAAACAAGACCTTCTGCATGCTGATTCATCTAAAAAAGGAGTCTCATCTTGAAATGTTAGAAGAAACTTGGTAGGCACATAACTTAAAATGAACTCATCCTTTTCTTCCTGAACTTCACATTTCAACTCGGTTTTTCTAACACATCGTCCAGAAAATTCACTCACATTCCAATCACTCTGTGATATAGGCTCAAAACCAGTCAAGTAGTTACAGAATGGGGAGATCTGTTGGTTGCAGATACTAAACATCCCACACTTGGAATAAACATCGCAAATTTGTCGAGGTTGAGACCAAAACAAAAACCACTTCTTGGAACTCTCCTCCCATGTCAGCTGCTGAATCAGCCCTCAGACATCTATAACTAATCTAGATATAACTGAAGGATTATAGAACGAATATGTGAAATAGCTTTCGTTTGCATTGTCTATGTAGCTGAAATTGAAGATATAAGGCACCTCCATATCAGGTATCAAGCTAAAAGACTTACCATTCCAAGGTCCACTAGCCCAATACTCTTCGGATCTATTCCACGTGAGCACATACTGCTTCTTCTTCTGGTCAATCTCTAAAGAAAAGAGCCCCGCTGCAGGATTGTCACTACTTCTCCATGACGTTATAACCTGCGTTGTATTAGTCCGCTTGTTGTATCCGAACTTACTACCAGGCAAAAAAGTATGAGTTGGGTGATCAAAACTTTGCCAAATTGGTGGGCTTGAACCAGACCCATATCTCAATACTAAATTACCATCATCAAGAAGAACTACTGATGTAGGAGTATTAGTAGAGATCATACTTGTTGACCAGATTGGAGTGTTTAACTCATTTAAAAGCACCAAGTTACCATCTTTTATTTTCAAAAAAGAAGAGAATCTATCAATGATTGGTGTTTCTCTGTTGGCTACCCACACTATAGTAATAGGATTGGAAGATACCTTTTTATACCAGATGCCTATATAATAGTTGGAAGAATTACCTGCTTTGAAGAAGCCTAGCTCAAAGTTTCCACCTTTAGATATGATTGTTTGGTCCCCAGATAAAGGTTGGTATGCAGATATGATATCAGCTCCACATGAAAGAGAAATCATAAGAGAGAAACACAAAATAAGCAAAATCCCCATTAATGATTGAACTGCTAGTTTTTGGGAACCACTTGACTGATGCACATATTAGATTACTAGCATTAGGTTTTATAGAAGGGACATTTGAACACAAAGTAACTTGCTGAATCACTTATGATAATACAAGAGAAAGACATGTCAATATAGATTGAAAGACATGTGAAACACATAAATAATTAACTAGAAAAGGAAAGCACGAGTTTGAGAGTTGAATTGTTCAAACTTATGACATTTATTGCCCACCTTCCAACCTTAAATGTGTTGTTGTGACCTACTATTTTAATTTTCAACCAACCCTGATAACTGAGAAGAAACCAAATAACAATCATAAAATAAGAAATAAGTGTCAATAGAACTTTTTTATTTTTAAATTGTCACAGAAGCATTCAATTTCATGAGCATACCACCCAGGTTTTATTTCAGATCTGGTACCAAACTCGAATTCCATGCTCATAGATAGGCTTGGCAAAACATTCGGGTCAGGCCGTTTTGATTATTTTGGTTTGGATCAGAACAGGTTTTCACCAAGAAGGGTACAGGTGAGAACAGACCAATTTAAAATTTTCAAACCAGCCATGAACAAAGACCAGAAAACATTTAGGCATCTTCAACATTACCACTGCTGAGTTCTAACAGATCAAACTAAAGGCGTTTACATGATGCGCCTTTGATGCACTAAATTTCGTAAGATGTGCTACAATCACAAGATGAACTTGATGCTTGCAATATGAAAATGCTATTTATTCACATTTAATGCTTGAAAAATGTTGTTCTTTTGTCCTTTTATACATATTTTCATTGAATAACCTGGTGTTTATTCAGAAATCACAATTCTGTAACTCAAAACAAACAAACAAACAAACATACCCAGTTTATCCCGCTAGAGAGCAGGGTCTGGGAGGGGTATATGGTGGCAAGTCTTTCCTCTATCTAGAAAGATAGAGAGACCGCTTCCGAAGAGACCCCCGACTCGTTAACAAAGGCAATAACAATAACAACCATAATACAAAACATACAACACAAAGATATATATCACATGAAGAATTAGATAATGTGCTCATAAAAAAAGGCATGTAACACCCAAAAAGTGTAGATGAGGAAAACTACACCTAGCGCGTGTGGTCCGGCCATATGTCACCGTATACCCTTCCCACCCACAAAACCCACTAAAAGTCCTTAATTTTAATTCTACGCCTCCACTCACTTCTATCCTTGATCATGTTCTCAGAAAGATGCAAGTCTATCATATCCCTCCTAATAACCTCGTCCCAAGTCAACCTAGGTCTACCTCTACTCCTCCTACCCTCTAAACTGATGTTCTCTACTGCTCGGACAGGTGCTGCCATCGTTCTTCTCTTCACGTGCCCAAACCATCTTAATCTTCCCTCTCTTATATTTTCTGTGATACAAGCCACCTCTAGCCTCTGGCGAAAGACGTCGTTTCTTATCCGATCCAATCTTGTGTGTCCACACATCCACCTCAGCATTCGCATTTCTGCGACCTCTATTTGTCTCTCGTGCGATTTCTTTATGGCCCAACAGTCTGTGCCGTATAACATAGCTGGACGTACTGCCACTCTGTATAGTTTTCCCTTTAGTTTGGCTGGGAACCTCTTATCACACAAAATCCCTGATGCTGCTCTCCACTTGCACCATCCTGATTGTACACGGTGTGCTACATCGTTGTGTATCTCTCCATCTTCCTGTACGTACGAGCCAAGGTATTTGAACCTAGACGTCCGGGGGACCGCCATGCCCTGGATACTGATTTGGGTGTCCTCTTCGGCCTCACCACTAAAGTTACAATGCATGTATTCTGTCTTAGAGAGACTTATCCTTAAGCCCCTGCGTTCTAGTGCTGCTATCCACTGTTCTAATCTCTCGTTAAGCACCGTCTTAGATTCTGATATTAAGACAATATCATCCGCAAACAGCATACACCATGGGACTGGCTCTTGTATAGACTTGGTCATCTCGTCCAACACTACTGTGAAGAGGAATGGGCTCAATGCCGATCCTTGGTGGAGTCCTACTTTCACCGGGAAGTAGTCTGTGTCTCCGACAGGTGCTCGTACACACGTTTTTGCCCCGTCATACATATCCTTTATTATTTTGATATACCTCTCTGGTACCTTTCTAAGTCGTAGACTTTCCCAGATGAGTTTCCGCGGCACACTGTCATAGGCTTTTTCTAGGTCAATGAATACCATATGTAGGTCTCTTTTCTTTTCTCTATATTTCTCCATTATTCTCCTTATGACATGTATAGCTTCTGTTGTAGAGCGTCCTGGCATAAATCCAAATTGGTTTACCGTTATCTGAGCTTCTCGTCTAATTCTCGTGTCAACAATTCTTTCCCATAGCTTCATCGTGTGACTCAATAGCTTTATTCCCCTGTAATTTGCGCAACATTGGACATCTCCTTTTTCTTATATATGGGGACTATGACACTACTTCTCCACTGCTCTGGCATCTTTCCTGTCTTAAAGATAGTGTTGAATAAGTCCGTTAGCCATTGTAGGCCCTCATCTCCAAGGCACTTCCACACTTCAATCGGAATGTTGTCTGGCCCCACCGCCTTAGCCCTTCTCATTTTCTTCAAAGCTCTCTTAACTTCCTCGACTGTGATGCTTCTACAATAACACTTATTTTTGTTGCGTCGTTTGATTTGTTTCATCGATCTCCGTTTGTTGATTAAGGTTCGTTATGTTGAAAAGGTTATCGAAGTAAGTTTTCCATCTCCCCTTGATGTCTTTCTCCCTCACCAAGACCTTTCCATCTGCGGCCTTTATAAACTTCACCAATCTCAAGTCCTGTCTACTACGTTCCCTTGCCTTGGCAATCTTAAACATGTCATGTTCACCCTCTTTCGTCTCTAATCGCTTATACATCCTCTCGTATGCTGTGTTCTTTGCCTCTGACACAGACTTTTTCGCCTCTCGTTTAGCCTCTTTGTATTTATCATTTAGCTCTGCTCGTTCTTCCTCATTATTATAGTGTAAAAGCTCTCTAAAACTTTGTTGTTTAATTCTTATCTTCTCCTGTACATCTTCGTTCCACCACCAGGATTCCTTATGACTGATTGTCCTATTTGTTGTAGTCCCAAGGGTTTCTTTAGCTGCTTGAATGACTCTAGTTGCCATAGCCTCCCACTTTTGGTTGGCGTCTTCTTGTGGCCCACTCAGGTTCATTAGTATGATTTTATCTCTAAAGATGGTAATCTTTTCATCTTTGAGTTGTCCCCATCTGATCGTAGGTCTACTTCTCTTAGTTGGTTCGACAATTGCTCTCTTCAGTCGTAGATCTGCCACCAACATGTGATGTTGAGTGACTACTGTCTGTCCCGGTATTGTCTTGCAGTCCTTCCACGAGCTACGATCTTCTCTCCTCATCAGCAAATAATCTATCTGTGTGTGTTTCCCGCCGCTGCTAAACGTAATTAGATGCGATTCTCTTTTCTTGAAAAACGAATTTATGATGCTTAGTTCATGCGCTAATGCAAAGTCAAGAAGCTCCCTACCGACGTCATTCCTCAGACCATACCCAAAGCCTCCATGCACCGACGGTAAATGATCGTTGTCCTTACCGATATGCCCATTAAAATCTCCTCCTATGAATATTTTTTCTTCTCGGGGTATGTCTCCCATAACGTGATCTAAACTCTCCCAGAACTTCTTTCTTTCCGTATCCTCTAATCCAACTTGCGGTGCATACGCACTAACTACAGCCACTACTTCGTCTCCTATTACTATCCTTAACAACATAAGTCTAACATCGATTCTTCTAACCTCCACTACATTATCCTGAAGTTCTTTAGCAACTAAAAAACCTACTCCATTTTTTGTTCCATCTGACCCTGAATACCATAGTTTGTACCCATTACACTCCTTTGCCCTCCCACCCCGCCATCTAGTCTACTGGAGGCACGCTATCTGAACCTTACGGCTCCTTAACACATCTATTATCTCTAATAACTTACTAGTAAGTGTTCCTACATTCCACGATGCCACTCGTAATTTATAACCCTTATTCCCTGTAGTTGCATCTCTCGTCACCGTACATGATCTCGGGACAACATAATGTCTCCTGTTATCTATTATACCTTACTCACCCAACGTGAGAAGACACACCTTAAAAAAGAGGATGCCACACTAATAAAGCATAAACAAAAGCAGTCACACACGCAATGGTCAACAAAACACAGACGAACACAATTACAACCAGCAACAGAAATATATCAAATCACAAGACAATGTGACTGGCACAATCAAATCCCTATTTAAAAGCAGAGTGCTGGTACCCCTAACCCAGCCAATCAGTCCAATCAGTCCAAACGAGAAAATGTGATCATTGTTCAAATATAAACTCACTATCTGTATCTACCCTATATAATGATATGAAAATGTTACGCACTAAATGTAATAGTTAGATTTGTGAGGGACTAAAGTGTAATATTGAGAGGAAGAGGGATTTAATTGTAAATCATTCATTACTATACCGTTAGATTGTTAATTGGTTGTTACTTGTAACGACCTATAACGGTCATCTATTAATAAAGGCCTAAGGCTAATCGGTGGAGGTTAGCTTGTTGTGTGCAAATCTTCTTCTCCTAGTTTCTACCCTAACAGTGGTATCAGAGCTACCGATTCTCATCGGAGTTCTGAGTCCGGCCACCGCTTCCGGCCACCACCTGTGTAATCAAGCGGATGTCGAAGCGTAATCAAGAAATGGAGAAATCCATTAAGGAGCACGAATTGTCGCTGCTCAAGTTGGAATCAGCTGCAGAAAAGAATCTTTGGAATTGGAGACGTTCAAGACTAATTCAGAGAAACAGATGATCGAGATGTCGAGCATGAAGAATCATTTCACAATTGAAATGTCATCCTTGAAGTCGCAGATGAATGAGGTAATCAAGAACCTCCAATCAATATGTACTACTAGTAAAGGTAATCCCGACGGAGGAGTGTCTATGAATGGCACTAGTCATCAGGACGAAGAAGAAACTCGGTTGAATCGCAGTAACAATCGTTTTTCGAAGGTCGAATTTCCAAAATTCGATGGTACAGAAGTGGAAAGTTGGATTCAGCGTTGTGAGCATTTTTTCGCCATTGATGAAACACCTGAGAAGCTTAAGGTGCATTATGCAGCCGTTCATGTTAAAGGTAGGGTGGTACAATGGCATAATAACTTTGTCAAATCTAAGGGTACTTCAGTTACTGATATCCCTTGGAATGAGTATATGAGATCAATTCAAGCAAGGTTTGCTTCTACTGCGGTTGAAGATGCAATGGGGGCTGATCGTAGGATGTTTATTCGATACTTATAAGGGTTAATTGCTTTGTTTTATACGAATATTAGTATCGAACATGTGTACTTTGAGTGTGTTAATGTTTGCAGGTGGTAGAAGACAAAAGTACTTATTTTGAGAGCTTTATGGAAGTATTAGAGCAAGTGGAAGGACCGGATGTGCTATTACACGAAAGATGGAGTAAAATCAGGTCAATCAGGCACCGTATCAGGCACCGTATCATACGCTGGTCAGCGTATCAGCCAGCGTATCCTGAATAAATTCCAGTGAAAGAGCTCCGTAAAACCTCATGACCGGCGTATGATACGCCGGGGTCACCGTATGATACGCCGGTCACTCTAACAACCTCCGGATTTTGAGGATTTTCTCACCTTTTTGAATCCAATCATTAGGGTTTCGAGGGAGATTTTGGAACTTCTTTTTCACCACGGTTTCACCCGGATCAAGTCTTAACAATATCAAATTAAGCATTGAAGATACAATCATGCCAATGAGCGGCTAATCTTGTTCGTAATCACTTTCGGGAGGAGAGTTCTTGTAAGTGAAGCACTAGGGTAGTTGGAATTGATGTTTTGGGTTATGTTCTCTTGACACAAGAATATAATTGTACGTTTGTTTAAAGTTAAAAGACTTGTTTATGTTTAAGTATTTGTGTGCTTTCATTCGCACTCGGTTTCCTTGCATCGTGAGCAGTTTGTCATGTATGTGAATTCTTTGCATAAGTAAGTTGGTAATTGTGTGAGCGAGCGAGTCTTAAAAGTTTGTTTCATAATTATCACTTTAATCAAACGATTTTGCAAAATCATGTCTATGTGATTCCCAATCAATTCTTATGAAACCAAGTGTGGATCTTTGAACTTGAATCTTGAAAGTGGTTGCCTTTTTCTCATAAGTGTTAAAATCAATTATCAAGTTGTTGCTTTATGCAGTTGTGTTCATTAATCCATTCCAAGTTTCAATCTTTTATTATAAAGTTTAAGTATTTTAGTTGATTGAGTCACGTTAGTTAAACACTTTCCACGTATTCCCTGAGGAGACGACCTTACTTACCCGTACTAGTTATAGGTAGTTAAGTCTTTAATATTAACTTGTTTTTGATCCAACCACGACAACACGATCAAAATGGCGCCGTTGCCGGGGAATTAGTGCGCAAAGTGTTATTTTTTTTTGTTAAATTCTTTTAGTTTTCTTTTCTTTTTTTTGTTTTGTCTTTTGCGGTGCTACGCTAGGTGTTTTATGTCTTGCAGGTTACTCTCAAAAAGTTAAACCTCACCATGAATCAAGTTTATTATTCATGTACCGGTTGTGGAAGTCCAGTTCACACGCGAGATCATTGCCCTGAGTTTTTGCAAAAGTGTGAAGAGGCGAGAAGAAAATTATATTTGTTAGATGTCTATTATGATGATGTACCATCATATTATCCGGACTACGAGTCATCTTCTCCATATTATGAAGGATATTATCAGTCAGAGGTGAATTACAACTCTAAGAAAGATTGGGATTGCAACAACTATAAACCAGAGATGACATCAAGCTCAAGTCAACAGGAGAATTATAACCACTATCATGAAGACTACTCTCAGGTGACGTACAAGGATCAGAATCAATGTCAATTTCCTAAACAAGAACATGTTATCCAGGATGTTGAGCAAGTTCAAAATAAGTATCAATCTGACGAGGAGGAAACTATTGCTCGATTGGAGTTGGTATTACCCGAGATCGATAAGTTGTTGTCACAACATCATCTTTCAGATCAACAAAGATTTGACTACTTGACTATCAAGCGTGACACGTTATTGTTAAAAATAGAATTAGAAGAGTTGATCTCACCATCTTTTAAAGTTGAGGATGAGGTCATGGAGACTAATACCATATTAATTCCTTCATTTGTTGAAGATCTATGTGTAAAGCAAGTGGTGGTTGATGCTTATGATGATAAAGTGAAAGAAGAGGTTATAGGTCTTTCAGAGCAAAGAGCTGAATGTTTAAACCCAATAAATGACATAACACCTCCTACCAAACAAGAGACTAAGATATTTTCATGTGGTTCTAACAGTACTTTAATATTCATTATGCAACTTGACAAAACAGGGGATAATGGCTTGTGTGCAAACAAGATGAAAGTCAGTATAGAGGCCATCGATAAATTTATTCAAAGGAGAGCCCACAACGATTCAATAGACATGCCAAGGACGGGAAAGAATGTGTGGACCCGACATGTCAACTACCATGTATACATTGGTAACTCGATGGGACAATGTGAATTTAGGATGACGACCATTGATTCAAGAAACATGAAGACTATGAAAAAGAAAATAGAGATTCGGTATGTTAATTATCGAGCGTTTGTTGGAAACTCGCTAGGAAAATGTTCAATTCAACCACCATAAGTGGTCTCAGGTAAGGTCTGGCTGAAGACCTAAAACTTAGCGCTCTCCGGGAGGCAACCCGGTGAACTTTGTGGGTGTGTTCACTAGAAACCCTCACGAGACTCCACTCGTCCACTCGAGTCTACCGAGTGGTTTAAAAGGCTTATTGCATACGCTAAATGCAATCGTGATTCCTACGAAAGTGAGTTTTAGTGCTATTTTTCAGTTGTTTTTTTTTTTTGTTTTATGTTTTTCTTTCGTGTTCTTCTTACTCACCAGTTGCAGAAGGTCAAGTGTGGGGAAAACCCATGAACTCAGCAGGTATGTATTTCGACCTTTGTGTGCAATGAGGACAACGTACGCTGCTCTGTCCCTAGAAAACACCCGACATACGCCCACACATACGCTGGACCAGCGTATCATACGGCCCCCTCGGCGTATGATACGCCGGGCCCAGGCCCACTTCGTTTTTTTGGCCATTTTTGACCACTAATCCGACCCAACTCACACCTCTCCTTCACATCTTGGTATTTTACACCTGCAACTACCCACTTTCACCAACCTTTATCATCTCTCCCATCTAATTTCACCAAGAACACAACCATATCTTCCTCTCTACTCCACCATAACTTTCTCAAATCTCCATCAAAACACTTGATTTTTGAGTGCATCATGCGTAATTTTTCAAGAAGAACACGTTTTATGGATTGATTTCTCTCAAGTCTCAACCATTGGCACGATTTCAACACTTAGGGTTTCGGGTATTTTGGGGGTTTTTGCGTTTTAAGGCAAGTATACGTTTTGGTCACTTCCAAGACACCAAGGTACAATGTTTTCTAGAAACAAGTCTAAAGGGAAAGGAAAGCAAGCAGAAACCTCCAACCCTCGCAAAAAGAAAGCAAGGAATCAAGTTGAGAGTGATGATGAAGAAGATGAAATAAGAGAGATGGAAGAAGATCAGATCCCCAAACCGAAATGGACAAGAACGATCAACCTCTCATCTTTAGCACCCGAATGGCAAGAGGACCTATACATGGAGAAATTTTTAAAGGTCAAGCACATGGATACCATTTTTGTCTGCGAGAGAGCACTACTTCTCTCTGATTATCGGATATTGGGAGTGGTTGACTGTTTTGAAAGGTTAGGGTGGGGGGCTGCCCTCACGTTCCACGACCCGGATCAAAACGATAAAATTCCGAACAAGGCAATTTTACAATGGATGGCAACGCTAGAGAAAGAGTTAGGTCCTAACCCGCCATGGACCACAACATTGACAGGTATAGTGGGGAAGAAGAAAGTGGTAATGTCGTTTGACACAATTCGACAAGTGGTGGCTTTTGACAGTAGACCGGAGAGGGATTATGAATTTCCAAGTGAAGACACCTTACAAAGGAAAGAGTTTGTTACAAATGAGGAGGTAGCCATGCTTCAAGATTTGTTCCGGCCAGGTACAATGGGTAATTTTCATCGAGGTGACATGAACATCTTGGGAAAAATTTTAAATATGATCGCGCTCACTAATGTTCTCCCGCGGTTGGGGGACAAAAATATGATTCGACAGTATGAAATTCGAGTCCTCCATGCACTCTTGACAGGGAGAAGGATACTATCCTTGAGGCATATAGTTATGATGAACATATGGGAAAGTCGCGAGAGTGTCGATCGAAAGATGATACCACACTGTAGATTAATCACTGCGCTAATGCGGACTCAAGGGGCACTAAACAAGAATACTCAATACATCTCCAAACCGCACAAGTACCTCATCATGTCCAAAATGAGTAAACAAAGTTGGACTTACAAGAAAACCACTCGACATGTGTTTCTTCGTGACCGAGTGACAAAGCAAGTCTTGAGTAGTGAAATCCCAAATGCACCTCCACTGCAACCGAATGAACAGGAGGAAGCTCTGCAATCAAGCGAAGATGAAGAAGAACTACGTGATGGGAATGAGGAAGACGAAGGTGACGGTGATGAGGTAAACCAAGGCAACAGCCCGGAGCATGAACAACCTGTTAGACCACCCCGACATCATGCAACTCGTGAGATGGAAGCTATGTTGAGATCAATGAGACCTCCTGAATATGTCGGGTGGATGCCTATCACTAAGATGCAGTGGGATCAAAATTCAAAACAAGCAATCTTGGCAAGCCAAAGACATGAAGAATTAATGAAAAAGCAACAAGACATCATGGATCAGAATGAGATGTATGCTCGACATTTGTCCTACCTACATGAGCAAGAAGTAAATGCCAGGTATGTTGCATCCGAACAACACCGCCATTACACTGATTTTTATGCAGGGCGCCAATATGTTCCACATCCACGACCAACAGAATGGAGTCAAGCAGGGGAGTATAACGGGGTAGCTCAATACCCATATCATGAGACACACTTTTCAAGATGGGTTCCGCTTCCACATCAACAGCAGGAACCAAGTGACACAACCGTTGGTGCTTTTGGTGATTTCTCCGCAATGAGCGATAGCTTGATGGCTGCTTGGTTTGGTCCAGAGATCCCTCGTCCACCGGTCAATGACCCGTATGATGACCCAGCACTCAATCGTCGAGGCACTCGCTGATCGGGTGCTATGCCACTGATCAGGTCCATGTGCTCCCTTATGATTATGCATGTTGAATATTTTTATTGTGTTCTGCGTATCTGTGATTTGGTGATGTATGTGTCATGGTAGTATGAACTTCTATGTTTGGGAATGTTCCGTAGTTGTCAAGCTATTATGTGGTTCAATAATCATTGGAAAAGGGCTAATAGTGGGAGTCTATGATTAGGTGACTCGAGAACCTCATCTCTATAATCCATTTTAATATTGCAAAACATACATTGAGGACAATGTACCTCAAGTGTGGGGATGAGGGGATAAGGGAATTGAAAATTGAAAATTTTTGGAAAAATTCAATGATTTTTTTTTAAAATTAGCCTCAAGTGAGCTTAATTGTGCATTAAACCTAATTTTTTGATGTAAATCATTAACTACTACTTGCTTGTGCACATGTAGAGGTCCTTTGACATGGTTAGTTGAAAGCCTTAGGAAAGTTTTCTCAACAAGTAGTTGTTATAAGCGGAAATAGGATTGCTCAATTAAGTATAACAAGCTAGAAGGTAGATAATATGCATGCTTCACATCCTTAGCCTATTCAACCGTTTCCGTGAGAACTTGAGCTTACTTGAGCATTATCCATATCATATCTAATAGCTCTTTTCTTTTCTTGAGTGGTTACCATAATGTGCACTTATTTTAGAACTCGTGTATCTTATACATGTCAAGATCTTGAACCGTTACGGTGCACGAACATGATGGAGGCACTAGGATAAGCCTTTTGTTTAAGCCTTTTCATTTGATTTCCCCACCTTAACTTATTCCCTGTAGAAACCCTGTTGAGCCCCAAACCTTTCTTTTGTATGAACCTATATCACCAAACCAATAAACCTTGAGCCTTTTCTTTTAAACCCGTGCATTGAAATCCAAATTTAGGAAGTGCTTAAATTGTTTATTTATAGGTTCCTCTACTTCAGTGTGTTAATAATATTCAGCAAAAAAAAAAAAAAAAAAGATAAAAAAAATAATAATAAAAAGAAAAAAGAAAAAATGGAAAAAGAAAAAAAAAAAAAAAGAGAAAAGGTGGCTATATATAAGGTCAGAATGACCCAAATATAAAGCGCCAAAAATAGAGTGAATTACTATAGTGTGTCCGGGTCAACGCGATCCAAGTGAGATTATGTGGTCATGAATTTAGCCTTTCGAAATTGGATTTTATGCACTTTTGCCACTTCAATCCCTTTTACTCACCCTTCACCTTAGCCTACCATTACAACCTTAAAAGCCCTCTTGATTTGTGTATTGTTTTGTGTTTGTTGATGGAGATGTGATGTATATACGAGCTTATGAGATAATGTACATTATTGGTTTTGAGTGTTACAGATATACTAGTATACTATCACTAGTCCAGAAAACAAACCGAGAGGAGAGATTGATTGTGAGAAGGTGTGAATGCATGTATGTTATAAACTTGAAGCAAGTTGACTTAATTGGGCGATTCTAGGTTTAAAACAAGGAATCAAATATACTTGTTGGGTTGGCAATCTTGAATGATGTAAATCTTGAAACTAGTACTTATTTTGAGAGCTTAACTCACACAGTGTAAGAGGGATCTTAATGTTTTTGATTGGTTAGTGTTGAAATGTTACAAGAAGGCTTTGCTTGAGGTCAATCAAAGAATAAGTGTGGGGATGTGATCGTAGGATGTTTATTCGATACTTATAAGGGTTAATTGCTTTGTTTTATACGAATATTAGTATCGAACATGTGTACTTTGAGTGTGTTAATGTTTGCAGGTGGTAGAAGACAAAAGTACTTATTTTGAGAGCTTTATGGAAGTATTAGAGCAAGTGGAAGGACCGGATGTGCTATTACACGAAAGATGGAGTAAAATCAGGTCAATCAGGCACCGTATCAGGCACCGTATCATACGCTGGTCAGCGTATCAGCCAGCGTATCCTGAATAAATTCCAGTGAAAGAGCTCCGTAAAACCTCATGACCGGCGTATGATACGCCGGGGTCACCGTATGATACGCCGGTCACTCTAACAACCTCCGGATTTTGAGGATTTTCTCACCTTTTTGAACCCAATCATTAGGGTTTCGAGGGAGATTTTGGAACTTCTTTTTCACCACGGTTTTACCCGGATCAAGTCTTAACAATATCAAATTAAGCATTGAAGATACAATCATGCCAATGAGCGGCTAATCTTGTTCGTAATCACTTTCGGGAGGAGAGTTCTTGTAAGTGAAGCACTAGGGTAGTTGGAATTGATGTTTTGGGTTATGTTCTCTTGACACAAGAATATAATTGTACGTTTGTTTAAAGTTAAAAGACTTGTTTATGTTTAAGTATTTGTGTGCTTTCATTCGCACTCGGTTTCCTTGCATCGTGAGCAGTTTGTCATGTATGTGAATTCTTTGCATAAGTAAGTTGGTAATTGTGTGAGCGAGCGAGTCTTAAAAGTTTGTTTCATAATTATCACTTTAATCAAACGATTTTGCAAAATCATGTCTATGTGATTCCCAATCAATTCTTATGAAACCAAGTGTGGATCTTTGAACTTGAATCTTGAAAGTGGTTGCCTTTTTCTCATAAGTGTTAAAATCAATTATCAAGTTGTTGCTTTATGCAGTTGTGTTCATTAATCCATTCCAAGTTTCAATCTTTTATTATAAAGTTTAAGTATTTTAGTTGATTGAGTCACGTTAGTTAAACACTTTCCACGTATTCCCTGAGGAGACGACCTTACTTACCCGTACTAGTTATAGGTAGTTAAGTCTTTAATATTAACTTGTTTTTGATCCAACCACGACAACACGATCAGGGGCTCTCAAGGCACTTAACCAATTAGATGATTTGGAGGATTATTGTGATAAATTTGACTTATTATTGAACATATTGGATATACCGGAGGAATATGCAGTGAGTTTGTTCATCGAGGGTCTCAAACCAGAGATTAAATGTTATGTACGACTCTTTAAGCCAAAATTGCTTCGAGAAGCTCATTCTCTAGCAAGATTACAATCACAAGCCAATCTTACAGTCGCCAATCCTAAACTTTCGTATAAATTTCCTCCTAGAACCACACCTAGCCAACCCATTGGAGCCACATCAAAATTACCTTTATTACCAGCCCCTCCTATTAAAGCCAACCCAGTCAATACATACAAACCAACCAAGAAACTTACTAGCAAAGAGTTCGATGAAAAATGAGCTAAGGGCGAATGTTTTTGGTGTTCTGAAAGATATACCCCTGGTCATAAGTGTTCTAATACTAAACAACTTTTCTTAATTAAAGTTGTTGATGATTCTTATGATGAAATATCCATGGATGCAAGCAATTCTGTTAAGCATGCAGTCCAAGATGTTCAAGACCCTCTCATATCTTTACATGCAATTACAGGTATTCCCTCTTATTCAACCATGAAAATGATTGGTGCTTTAGGCACTTGTCAATTGCAAATCTTGGTTGATAGTGGTTCTACCTACAATTTTATAAATCAACATCTAGCCACCAAACTTAACCTCACCACTTAATCAATTGGGACCTTACCTGTAACCATTGCTGATGGCAATACCTTATCTTGTATGAAAGCATGCAAAGATTTTCAATGGACCATGCAGGGTCGTTGGTTTAAAGCTGATATGCTTGTTATTCCATTGAGCAGTTATGATATAGTCTTGGGTATTCAATGGTTGCAAACATTGAATGACATAGTTTGGAACTTTAAGTCCTTAACTATGAAATTCACTGTGGATAACCAATCTGTGGAATTAAAGGGTGCCACTACACAAGATGTCAATCTTTGTACTATTGAGAAAATGACCACTTATTTCCATACACCTTCTCAATTGGCACATGCACATCTTTTCAGTTTACAAACTGAGAATGGTTTCCAACATAACCCTATGATTTCCAATAACTCTCCCAATGATAGATTACAACTATTACTGGATGAATTCAGTGATGTGTTTGATATTCCAGTGGGCTTACATCCTAAACGAAGTTGTGATCATAAAATTAAACTCAAAGATGAATCCATCAGTCTCAATCTGAAACCATATCGGTACCCAAGTGCTCAAAAGACTGTTATTGAGCAAATGACTCGGGAATTGCTAGATTCAGGGGTCATAAGGAATAGCACTAGTTCCTTTACAGCCCCAGTGGTCTTAGTAAAGAAAAAAGATGGTTCTTATTGCATGTGCGTTGATTATCGCCGGTTAAATGAAGCCACCATCAAAGATTGCTTCCCAATTCCCTTAATTGAAGAACTTTTGGATGAATTAGGAGGTGCCTCGCTTTTTTCTAAATTGGATCTTAGATCGGGGTATCACCAGATTCGCATGCATGAAGATGATGTGCATAAGACAGCTTTCAAAACCCATCAAGGCCATTATGAATTCCTAGCTAGTTCTTCCCTTTGGGCTCACTAACGCACCTGCCACCTTTCAGGCACTCATGAATTCTATTTTTCAGCCTGTCTTGAGGCGTTCCATATTGGTCTTTTTTGATGATATATTAGTGTACAGCTCTTCTTGGGAGCAACACTTAATGGATGTTCGAGAGGTGCTTACCTTAATACGGTTCCATCTTCTTAAAGCTAAGAAATCTAAATGCTCTTTTGCTGGTGATAGGGTGGAATACTTGGGCCACATTATTACTGCGGAGGGTGTACCACTGATCCTAGTAAAATCATTGCTATTCAGAAATGGCCTACACCTACTACCGTGAAGCAATTGAGAGGTTTCCTAGGCCTCGCCGGCTATTATAGGCGTTTTATCCGGAGATTTGGATCTTTGGTAAAACCTTTAACTGATTTACTTAAGAAAGATTCTTTCTTGTGGAATGCAGCAGCTCAAGTTGCTCTTGATTCGCTTAAGACTGCATTATGTTCTTCGCCGGTTTTCGCTTTGCCAAATTTCTCAAAAACTTTTGTTATTGAGACTGATGCTTTGGGAAAGGGTTTAGGGGCTGTCCTTATGCAGGAGGGTCACCCCATTGCTTTTATTAGCAAAGCTCTTTCTATCAAGCAACCAGCTCTTTCGGTTTATGAAAAGGAACTATTGGCGATTCTATTGGCAGTCAAAACTTGGCATCACTACCTGATCACTAAACATTTCATTATCAAGATGGATCAACAAAGTTTAAAATACTTGCTTGATCAAAAGATCACCACTCCCTTGCAAAAGACATGGTTGTCAAAGTTGCTCGGCTATGATTATGAAATTACCTATAAAAAGGGGGTTGATAATAAGGTTGCTGATGCTCTTTCCCGCATGTCTGGTTTGGCATTACTGTCTATCACTCTCAGTTCTATCAATCCGACTCTTTGGGATCGTATTCAACTGTCTTGGCATTCAGATCCTCACTTGTGTCAATTACTTGATCAGTTGAAACAAGGCATTGCCATCAAAAATAGGCATTGGGATGGGAAGATTCTTACTCGTAAGGGTAAGGTGTTAATTGGGAATAACCCTTCCCTACAATCGGATATCATTGCTTGGTGTCATGCCTCTTCCACGGGAGGCCATTCAGGGTTCAAACCTACCTTGGCCCGGGTGAAAGAATTATTCTTTTGGAAGGGATGTTCCAAGGCTGTTTATGTTGCTATCAAAGATTGTGCGACTTGTCAGCAGGTCAAGTATGAAACCATTGCTACCCCGGGTCTTTTGAATCCATTACCGGTTCCTCAATCCATTTTTACTGATATATCGATGGATTTCATTTCTGGATTACCGAAGGTTCAGGGTAAGAACACCATCTGGGTAATCATTGATAGACTCACTAAATGTGGTCACTTTATTCCCCTTAGTCACCCTTACACTGCTGCAACTCTCGCTCATATTTATTTGGATAACATCTTTAAACTACATGGTAATCCTATGACCATAGTTTCAGATCGTGATCCAATCTTTATGAGTCACTTTTGGCAAGAATTTATGAGGTTACAGGGTGTTGATCTCGCGACCTCTAGTGCTTATCACCCCCAATCGGACGGCCAGACAGAAGTTTTAAATCGTTGTTTGGAATCTTATCTCCGTTCGATAACAATGGATTCTCCTTTACAGTGGGTCAAATGGGTACCCTTGGCTCAATGGTGGTATAATACCACGTACCATTCTACAATTCATATGTCTCCTTTTGAAGCACTCTTCGGGTATAAGCCCATCATCCATTTACCGTGTGTACCGGGTGATACTTCATTAGCAGCTGTTGAAGACTTACATCGTGATCGCGAGCACATGATTCAGTTGCTTAAGCATCGCTTATCCACCGCAAGGAGTCGGATGAAGCAATTCGCAGATGCTCATCGTACGGAACGCACTTTTAATATTGGTGATTGGGTATATGTTAAGCTCCAACCGAATGTTCAAACATCTCTCAAATTGCACCGCAATGATAAATTGGCTCCTCGCTTCTATGGTCCCTTCCTAATTTTGGAAAAGGTGGGCAAGGTTGCTTATCATTTGGATTTACCGGATGCTTCAACGATCCATCTGACATTCCATGTGTCGTACTTGAAACGAGCTTATGGGTCACACACGCCCATCTTACCGTTACCCACCGGGCCTCGTTTCTCGTTACAGCCGCGCTAGTTTTGGACCATAGGTTTGTTAAACGTGGCCGCCGTTTAGCTGCACAGATACTTGTCCATTGGCGCGATCTTCCTTTCACAGATGCTTTGTGGGAATTTAAAGATGATTTTTGTCTTCGTTTCCCTCACTTCCATTTTTTAGGACAAAAATGCTTTTGAACGGGGAGGTATTGTTACGCACTAAATGTTATAGTTAGATTTATGAGGGACTAAAGTGTAATATTGAGAGGAAGAGGGATTTAATTGTAAATCATTCATTACTATACCGTTAGATTGTTAATTGGTTGTTACTTGTAACGACCTATAACGGTCATCTACTAATAAAGGCCTAAGGCTAATCGGTGGAGGTTAGCTTGTTGTGTGCAAATCTTCTTCTTTTAGTTTCTACCCTAACAGAAAAGTAATGTGATTTACGCATGTTTTGGAATTTTAGTGTTTTTAACAGCTAGCATCCTGCATCACGCATCGGATTTTTGGACCAAACGCATTACAGTGCATCACGCAATTTAAAACCAAGAGTCACTGCATTATTAAATATAGACACACTGATAATCAAATGCAAATTCTCGACACTGTTACATAACTACCAATTTACCTGTATTATTGATGAACCAATTTGGTCATAAAAGATAATGGATTACCATCAACATATTCAACTATATAGGATGATTAGATGAATCAACATATAAAATTAAACAAATATATGAAGATAAAGTACCTGGACCAACATACTTGTATTCAAACAGAGCATTTAATACATCTATGAACCTCCTCCTTCTTTTAAATGACAATTGCCATGCATTTCATGTATGATTCAAAAGGTTTACCATCATCCTCTGAAACCATATGATTGCTAACATCCATCTAATCAGACCTATTTGATTATCAATGTCACAACTGTTGTCTTTCAAATAATAAACTTTCAAGAAATCATTTCCCCATTGAGTAAGCATTTGTTACTCATGACTTCAAAAACCCTTTGACTAATCTGTAAAAAAATTAGATCATATTCAGTGCAGGACTAAATAAAACATAAAATAAGCTAAATTATTATAAACAATAGATCGTCATATGCAACTAGAAGTTATAATCACATAACAGATATAGAATTCAACAAACCCATATCGGAACTGAAAAAACGCAGATGTAAATCCAATTGTAGGACAAATAATCTACATCAATTTGAAGTTATTTTCCTACAAAAAAGAATTTTGAATATGACATACAATGATGGATTGAAGATCTTGTTAAACAACCAATCGCTGGTTTAAGCATGATTTAATCGACGAACAAGAACAACAATCTCATCAGTAATCGAGGATTTTTAGGATTAGAAGATGTCTTGAACAACCTTCTTATGATTATGGAGAAAAACTGCTAATTTGTCCGTCTAATGAGAAACGAGAACAATACCCGACCCGTTGGGTTTTTTGACCGTCCAAATACCCAACTTGACCCGTTCAGAATACTACTTAACCTGTTCAAATCAGCCCGACATAAAACATATGGGTAAAAATTGTCATGATAAAGAAAATGTTTTTGTGTCCGGTTCAAATACAAAGTCAATATTATGTAAAAAGTATGAGAAGCAATCAGGGAGTGACATGTGGCATATTTTTAAAAATAAAAGGAGGGGTATTTTAGGAAGTGTAATTTATTAAGATGAAGGTGTGCCATATATCGATTGTTTCTGTACGATTGAAGTTTTCAATAGAATTTTCAATTTATCGTTGAAGATTCAAACAATCGAATCGTTGAAATTTTCAATTGATCAATCGTTGAAGATTCAAACAATTGAATTTTCAATTTCAATCGTTGAAGATTACTTTACATCAATTAGTTCAGCGATGTCGACGAGAGATGATCAGTTTGGTACGTATGAGGACGATTATATACTGTAATTGAAATAGTATGTTTATTTTCGCACCGTAATTTTGTCGTTTTGATCATCGTTGTGTCTATACTGTATGATTTCTGTGAATTTTGTTATTGATTGACATCATCATTGTGTCATAGGTATCATCATTGTGTCATAGGTATCATCATTGTGTCTTTTGTATCGTCATTATGTCTATACTGTATGATTTCTGTGAATTTTTTTATTGATTGACATCATCATTGTGTCATAGGTATCATCATTGTGTCATAGGTATCATCATTGTGTCTTTTGTATCGCCATTGTGTCTATACTGTTAGATTACTCTGGCCATTATCAAACTGATTGTGTCAGGTTTAGAGGTTCATTGTGTTAGGTTTAGAGGTTCATTGTGTTAGGTTTAGAGGTTTAGAGGTTCATTGTGTCAAGCAAGCATGATTGTGTCAAAATCTATCTTTGTGTCATCTCTTTGTGAAGGTGCATTATGTCATGTTTGGGGATTCATTGTGTCATGAAAGCTGCTTATAATGTGTCTTTTGTGAAGGTTCATTGTGTCATGAAATCTGCTTATATTATGGTAGACACTAACTTTTTGAATCATCTTCAGGACTATCAATGATTAAAGGGTTTAACTTGTCATTTTTGAATTTAGTGAAATACTTCTTTGCTATTCTTTCACTTTTTCTTTTACGTCTTGGACCTTCACAAAGACACATTATTAGCAGCTTTCATGACACAATGAATCCCAAACTATGACACAATGAATCCCCAATCATGACACAATGAACCTTCACAAAGACATGACACAAATATAGATTTTGACACAATCATGCTCGGTTGAAACCCCCCAATCATGACATAATGAATCCTCAATCATGACACAATGGATCCCAAATCATGACACAATGGATCCCAAATCATGACACAATGATTTCCCAAACCATAACACAATGAACCATTATTAGCATGTTTTCATGACACAATGAATCCCAAACTATGCTCGGTTGAAACACCCCTAATCATGACACAATGAACCTTCACAAAGACATTATTAGCAGGAATCATGACACAATGAATCCCCAAAGCATGACATAATGAACCCCCAATCATGACACAATAAACCTTCACAAACACATTATAAGCAGGAATCATGACACAATGAATCCCCAAACCATGACACAATGAATCCCCAATCATGACACAATGAACCTTCACAAAGACATTATTAGCAGGAATCATGACACAATGAATCCCCAAACCATGACACAATGAACCCCCAATCATGACACAATGAACCTTCACAAAGACATTATAAGCAGGAATCATGACACAATGAATCCCTAAAGCATGACACAATGAATCCCCTATCATGACACAATGAACCTTCACAAAGACATTATTAGCAGGAATCATGACATAATGAATCCCCAAACCATGACACAATGAACCCCCAATCATGACACAATGAACTTTCACAAAGACATTATTAGCAGGAATCATGACACAATGAATTCCCAAACCATGACACAATGAATCCCCAATCATGACACAGTGAACCTTCACAAAAACATTATTAGCAGGAATCATGAAACAATGAATCCCCAAAGCATGACACAATGAATCCCCAATCATGACACAATGAACCTTCACAAAGACATTATAAGCAGGAATCATGACACAATGAATCCCCAAAGCATGACACAATGAATCCCCAATCATGACACAATGAACCTTCACAAAGACATTATTAGCAGGAATCATGACACAATGAATCCCCGTTCCATGACACAATGAACCTTCCCAAACCAAGACACAATGAACCTTCATAGATTTTTGACACAATAATGCTCGGTTGAAATTCCACAATGAAACCCCTAGATCATGACACAATGAATCTTCACAAAGATATTATTAGCAGGAATCATGACACAATGAATCCCCAAACCATGACACAATGAACCTTCCCAAACCATGACACAATGAACCTTCATAGATTTTTGACACAATAATGCTCGGTTGAAATTCCACAATGAAACCCCTAGATCATGACACAATGCATAGTTATATTTGACACAATAATGCTTGATTAGGTTTTACCTGTTTGTGCTTGCTCTTCGATTGGAGTTATTCGTAGAGTTTCTGAGTTTATGCTTGTGGTTTTCGAGGTTGCCGAATGTTCAATAGACTTTGAAGACGTTTTCGACGGTACGGGATCCATGCTTACCTTTGAGGTTTTCGTCGGAGATGGTTTTCAAGGTTGGCGAATTGAAAAGACGATGATTGAAGTTTTCGTCGGAGATGGTTTTCAATAGACTTTGAAGACGTTTTCGTCGGAGACGGCTTATTGTGTCAAATTACTTTTTTGCCCCTCCACCTGTTAGTAGTTTTCCACTTATTTACATGTTTGCCACCGCGTTTTTTGAACCATTGATCTATTTTAATTAGTTGATCCAACGACCAGTATTACTTCTTATCCTTTTTAGGAAATGTTGGCTTTGTAGCATATCCAAACTCATGTTTTTTTGTAACTTTTTATTCTCTAAACCCACTTTTGTATCTAATGTTATTCTTTTAAACATCTTCATGTTAATTTTTCTCTCTAAAAGAGTATTATACTAATTTAAACACTCAAACTAATTTCTCTCTTTTATTAAAAATTAATTTTATTAATTGCTATATTTCTCTCTCTTATTTAAATTTTTTAAAATCAAGCAATCATTTTAAAAATAAACTTTATTAAAATATTATTAATAAAAAAATTATAATATACAAATTTTCTAAAACACTAAACCTTTTTGAAACAAAATATATTTTAAATCGATCATTTTTTAGAAAAAATATTAAAAAGGTGAAATTTTCTAATAGCAGTTTTTTAAAAATAAGATTTTTATATAAAATATATTTTTTATAAAAATTTTTAAAATGAATATTTAAAAATAAAACTATTTAGATAAGATAGTTAAAGATACTGTATAATTTTTTCATTTCTTGAACTATTACTTATATATAATTTTAATCTTATCTTATATTCAAATATCATATTGATATACATATATATATGTATATGTATATATGCATGTATATATATGTATATATATGTATATGAATATATATCTATATGTATATATATGTGTGTGTGTGTATATATATATATATATATGTCTGTCTATCTATCTATCTATAATTAAGAAAAATTAGGATAATATGTGACACAATTATAAGACAAAAGTCTAAAAATACATTTTTTTATCTTACTTAAAATAACTATTTATAAAAAGGGCATACCCGGTGCATGAAGCTCCCGCTTTGCGCAGGGTCCGGGGAGGGGCCGGATCGTGAAGCGATCTGATGTATGCAACCTTTCCTTGCACAATTTTATGCAAGAGACTGTTTCCACGGCTAGAACTCATGACCTCAAGGTCACAAAGCAGCAACCTTACCAGTTGCTCCAAGGTCCGCCCTCTTTAAAATAACTATTTATATATAATTATAATCATATTTTATCTTCAAGCATGGTTTTATAATTCATAATTTTATATTACTAATTATTTATTATTTTATTTATTCGACCTGTGTAGTACATGTGGTACTAACTTAGTCTATACTATATATAAAACACATGATATGAGTGTTTTAAAATAGCATAAACGTAATAACAATTACTTTATTCAATACATAATATACAATCACTTTTGAGGGTAAAATAATATTTATAACATTATTTACATATGACTCCTTACAATTAGTTAAATATTAATCTTACACTTACTTAAATTACATAAAAATTTATATTATCTGCCCATAAAGGAAAAAAAACTTAAGTTGTTTAAGGTTTCAGCTAGTCGCTGCTTCACCTATAGGTATTGATGTTGGAGCATATATTGTCATATATAGTGTGTCCGTCGCTTGACGAATAGTCTAGACTTAATGTATTACACCTGATATGTTGTAAAAACATGAAACTGGGTCATTCGCAGGAGCATATGCGAATGAGACTCAGTCGTATGACTGAGCCAGGCTAATGGACCAGTCGTGCGACTGAGAGATGCGATTGGGGCATTCGTAAGACTGAACCATAAGAATGGTCCAGTCGTACGATTGAACCATACGCATGGTCCAGTCGTACGATTGAACCATACGCATGGTCCACTCGCACGAATGGGCCTAGTCGCATCTAATATGGGTCGAGGCCTATATATACCAGTTTCAATGTGTAGAGAGATATGGATTTGAGAAGGAGTCTGCCTGGAGCCTAGGGCTGCCGGATGAGAGGGAAGATCATGCTCGATCTCCCCTTGCCAAGAGTCTTGATTCTTATGTTGTAACGAGCTTGTAATCGTTAGGTTTTATCAATGAAATCATTCAATTATTGTTCGTACTATTGTTTGTCTTTTGGTTTATCACCTTCCGTCAAGAACACGCTCGGATGTTCATCCGATCCAGCGACTTCACAATTGATATCAGAGCCAGGTTACTGCTAGAATGATCTAACAATCATTCTAGCAACCCGAGCTCTTGATCTCTGGATCTATTTCAGGTTCTTTGACGTTAAACCCACTTCGTGTTCTTCATGTTTTGCTCAGATCTTGTTACGTGTGTTGTTTCTATGTTAAAATCAAACTCGAAACCACGTTCTGGTCACCTTTTTGAATCTGATGATGTCTTTTGTTTCGGTTCATGTAAAATTCATCGGATTAGGGTTTTCGGCAGCCTTGGCGGCTGCAGATCTGAAAATCTGCGTGCAGACCCGCTCGTGCGACTGGACCATGCGAATGGACCATTCGTACGACTGGACTGTACTAATCGACCATTCGTACGACTGGACCGTGCGAATGAACCATTCGTACGACTGGACCATTCGTACGACTGGACCAGTCGTATGTTTTGTCGTGCGACTGGACCAGTCGTATGTTCAATCGCACGAATGAGAAATCCGCATTGTCTCATCCGCATTTGTTCCAGACTAAAAAAAAGAAAAAAAAAGAGTCTGGAACTGCCTCTTGCATAGATTTGAGGATGAGCAAAGCACATTCACCCTGAGGTTCTTATGTCAAACAAGTTCGATTGATACCCCATTATTCGTTGGACTTCCAGAATAGGTGAATGTTGTTAGAACACGAAAGAGAGAAGAGAAGATGTCAGCTGTCGGTGCTGATTTTATGGGGTAGTCAGGAGCATCTGACTATTTATGGGCCAATCAAGTTATATCTATCCGCACAGAAAGGATTCTCATTCTTAGGGGGAATCCATGTACAGAGAAATTGAAGACGCAATCAGAAAGTGATGATGTGAGCAGGTTTCTGATGATGAATCTACGTGCATGCTGATTTGTTTGATATTATCAGCTATGGATTGGAACCTTTAACCTTTTACTCAATACACCGTTTGAAGACGTCAGGAGAGCACAATGTTTATATATTGGGATATGCTGAATGTGAGGGGGAATTTCTACAATTGTTAATGTTAATCAGGTTAGACTGTGTGAAGATTGAAGCAATGGAAAACTGTTCATGTCATTATCTGGAAAAATCAGTCATATGGGGAATCTTGCTGCTATGATGGTGTTCTGTAAAGTAAACAAAAGCTATTGTGCTTAAATTCATTTTCAGGGATACTGTAGTAACCTGACGGATCGGCAACGTTGGCTAATATAGTTGTTCGTTTGATTCTATTGGAAACCAGAGCAAAGATTGGCTAATATAGTTGTTTGTTATCTACTATTCGCAAGCAACATCCAAGGGGGAATTTGTTAGAGCATATATTGTCATATATAGTGTGTCCGTCGCTTGATGAATAGTCTAGGCTTAATGTATTATACCTGATATATTGTAAACACATGAAACTGGGTCAGTCGCAGGAGCATATGCGAATGAGACTCAGTCGTACGACTGAGCCAGGCTAATGGACCAGTCGTGCGACTGAGAGATGCGATTGGGGCATTCGTAAGACTGAACCATAAGAATGGTCCAGTCGTACGATTGAACCATACGCATGGTCCAGTCATACGATTGGACCATACGCATGGTCCAATCGCACGAATGGGCACAGTCACATCTAATATGGGCAGAGGCCTATATATACCAGTTTCAATATGTAGAGAGATAGGGATTTGAGAGGGAGTCTGCCTGGAGCCTAGGGCTGCCGGATGAGAGGGGAGATCATGCTCGATCTCCCATTGCCAAGAGTCTTGATTCTTATGTTGTAACGAGCTTATAATCGTTAGGTTTTATCAATGAAATCATTCGATTATTGTTCGTACTATTGTTTGTCTTTTGGTTTATCACCTTCCGTCAAGAACACGCTCGGATGTTCATCCGATCCAGCGACTTCACAATTGATACAATAGAAAGAAAGATCTTTTAATCTATCACGTTTAATAACTTTTTAACATTACAATTGTAACCTGTGTTTTTTTAAACGTTTTAGTGTAAACTTTTTGTTAAACCGATTGTATTTTGTGAGTTACAATAAGTCAATTCGTAAATATGCAAGTAGTTATGCAAAACCCATTTATTTGGAATTTTAAATTTTAGCTTAGAAAAAACATAATAGATTTTGTAAAAATACTACAAAAATAAAAAATATTAGAAATACGTGCTGGATGTAAATATCGTTCTGCTGCATTGCGCGGGCACTCTTGTAGATTTTCTAACAACAAACTTATATACATTTTAAATATACTTTTGAATATACGTTGTAATTGATATACTTTTGTTGAATTTTTCTAATAGACGTTTAAAAATAGTATAGTGTGAAATTACTCTAAAAATTAGCATCACTTCAAACATTCTTTCGCAATGTAAATTCACATTTGAATTTGTACTTATTCTTGTAATAGTGCTAATGAACGTGTTAAGTTATACTTTGAACTTTTCCATTCTATTTATAACACTAGTTTAGTTTCTATATTCATATAACAGTTATAACTCTCTTTAAAATAACATGTGAGTTATGTTAATTCAGATCTCAATAGAAATGATGAGTCTATTTAACAAATACAACTATATATGAACGTGAAGCTACTTCTTTTGCATATGGATATTTTTTATGGTCCGAAATAACGGTCCGAAGAATATTAAATATATGATGTGAACATAAAACCTGAATGGTTTGTTGGCATGTAATTTCAGTTATGTGAGGATAAAATTATTTGTGGATTATCACGTCGATGAATAATTGATGACTTGTCATTTGTTAATTAGCATGATAAATAATGTAGTCATTGTGTGTGTGATCTAATGATAATGTGAGTGCATTATAACCGACTAGCTATATAGGTGTTTGTTTGTGAGGTGCTTATGATTATACTTTTTATGAGTATTTAAATGAGTTACCACTAATACAAACAATGGTTATATGGTCTATAAGGAGTCATAGAGATTGTTACCCGTATGTAAGTATATTTGTTTCATTTGTGTGGTTTGGATGAATGTCTATTGGTGTGTAAAAAAATGTTGATGGGTAAATTGGTTTCAGTTTCGTTAACACTTGAGTCACATGAATATGACAGTTTGGAGATTTGGAAATAGGGATTTGTGACCTAAATTAAGTGTGTTGAAGTCTTATGTGTTGTGACTGTGGTAAGCAATGGATTCATATAATTATGACCAAACGAACATAGTAGAGTTATAAGGTGTACGACCTGCTAATGGAATTAGATTACGGAAAGTATTAAATGTATAATTGATGTTTTGACATGTAAGTGAATAAGCTCCTAGACTAAATATTGTCCATTTAATGTTGTTTAATTTGAGTTAAATGTGTTACAAAGACTATGCAGGTGTGGGTTGAAATGGTATTAAAAGACAAGTTTAAGTAGCAAAAATGCTCAAAGTGACCTAGGCACAGCCGCTTAGTAAGTACTGATGTGCTCCACTTTACGCCAAAAGCATACCATGTTCTGCCATATCGTTTGACGGAGAGAGGCGGTGTATGGTACGCCAGTGTGGTGTTTTCCTGTGATGTGTTTATCTTACTAATTTCTATTTATATGGCTCAATGGCATTGTTGATTGTCTCCCAAGGAACTGATGTTGATTTAAATTTCTACTAAATACAAGTTTATTACAAATATATAAATGTCACTTACACATGTTTCAAAATAGTCGTGAATAATTTTTATTTGTACTTCGATATCTAACTTTGGCTTTCTAGAACATCTGATCCTTTTAATGAATCAAAAAATGACTTTTTGACCGAAAGTTGAAACATGCTAGGAGTTGATGTTCGGTGTGTGAAGGCATTGAGCTTAGCTCATGTTTACTTTTTTTTTTCATTAAGTAATTAGTCTTTGTATATACTCATGTCAACGTATTGTAATATTTGTATTGAGCTAATAAATAAAAAAACCTAGTTGCAGCCTATAGACATAGGTTACGCTAATTAATCCACACTAAATTTTTGTGTCCTTTAATTTTTGTGTGCATAAGATTCGTTTGTGCCTTGTGTGTTGATTCCACTGCGCCACTTAATCCTTACAGTTGGATTTCTGACTTGACAAACCAGATAATGTTATCTGACTTGCAAAATAAACAATCTAGTTTGATGAACAATTTAAGATAACTAACATATTATATATCTTTATTGTACCCATTATGCTCATTAGCTCAACATATGTTCATAAAATCAATAATATATAAGGAAATCAAAAGATTTTTGAATCAGCAAATAAACGAAAATATGTATATGGGCTGTCATGCACAACATAAGGACCAAACATGTTATGATTTAACAAACTTAATGTTTTAAAAGAAAGTGAATAAATATGTAAATGTGCTTCCATATGGACTATACATGTAATATTTCTTTAATTATAGTCACTATAATTTGGTTATATTCTAGATTATAATGATTACTGATAAAAAAAATGGCTTATCTCGGCTATGAATCATGTATAAACACAGAAAGAGGGTGACATATGAATAACATGAACTCAATAAGGATTATTTGCTTTATGGTGTGAGCATTTCAATGCTCAAGCTTAACTAATGGAGTTAAGTTTGAATATTTTTTGAGTCTGTATATGAAATGATCCAAAAAGTCCCTAAATTAGCTTATAGATGTAATTCCAACTCTATTCATTTAGTATTCACCTGATTAAAATTAAAAAAGTAGTACACATGAACAATAAACTATATAATTACATCCCACAATCCATGTAGGGTAACAAATTAAATAAATGAAGACACATTCTTTCAAGAAGATGCACACTGGGAATCACCACTTCAGGAATTACTTTATACTTGTGAACTTTTGATTGAGAAAGACTCATTGAAGATTGAGGAAGAGACGTTGAAGAATGCACCATCCTCGGTGTCATCAGTAAAAAACTTTAGAGATTGCGGGATTGGAGGCATGCTCACATCCACAACCCCTTCAAGAATATGTTCCACCTGACTCATTGAAGGCCTATTATCTTCCTCATCTTGGATGCACCAATATGCAACTTTGCAAACTTTTGTGACTTCTTCAACACTAGCTTCTCTATTTAACCTACTGTCTAGTAGGCTAAGGATATCGCAGCCCTCCATAACGACATTTGCAGCCAAACTAGGGAAGAATGTAATATTTGAACCATCATGAGATTGCTCTAAATTTCTTTTACCGTGTACTAATTCAAAAAGCAACATTCCATAGCTAAAAACATCTGCTTTGGTTGTAACAGGCGTCCCTGATAACCATTCTGGAGCTAGATACCCCCGTGTCCCTCTCATAGTTGTCAAAACTCTACTAAAGTCTCGACCCACGAGCTTAGCTAGACCAAAATCTGCAACTTTTGGGCTAAAATCAGTGTCCAGAAGAATGTTTTCTGGCTTGATGTCAAAGTGCATTATACAATCTCTACACTTCTCATGGAGATAAACCAACCCTCTTGCAATTCCAACTGCAATCTGATACCTAGTTTTCCAATTTAGAACATTGTCATGTGTTCTATGAAAAAGATGGAAATCTAGAGAACCATTTGGCATGTAATCATACACCAATAGCTTACTACTTCCATGTGCACAAAACCCACGAAGGCGTACAAGATTAACATGCTGGATGGTCCCAATTGTGCTGACTTCACTCCTAAATTGCTTATCTCCTTGGCTAACACTTTCGAGTTTTTTCACTGCGACAATGGATGAATCACGCAGTACGCCCTTGAAAACTGAACCAAACCCGCCTCCTCCCAATTTATTAGAGAAACTTTTTGTGGCTATTTTTAAATCTCTGTAGACAAACACTACCAACGTTCCCTCCATTCTCGTCTTTCCAACCCATATCCACTTTTTTCTATAGAATATGGGAAAAACTAGACCTGAGACAAAAACCACTCCTGCAATGGACCCGACAACAGCACCCAAATTGACCTTGTCATTCTCTTTATGAATGTTCTTGATAGGATGTTTAAGATCTTTAGAAACAACTTTGATCTTCAATTCAAAATTTTCTAGAATTGAATCATTTGAAACAAACACAAGTGATATCTTATTCAAGTCTTCATTATTCCAAAGGCGACATGTTTTAAAGATAAAACTATACCCATCACAACTGCAGTTATCCAAGCAAGACCTTCTGCATGCTGATTCATCCAATGAAGGGGTGTCATCTTGAAATGTTGGAAGAAACTTGACAGGTACATAACTTAAAACGAACTCAGCCTTTTCTTCCTGAACTCTACATTTTAACTTGGTTTTTCTAACACATCCTCCTGAAAATGCACTCAGGTTCCAATCACTCTGCGAAATAGGCTCAAAACCACTCAAGCAATTACAAAATGGCGAGAGCTGCTGGCTGCAGACACCAAACGCCCCACACTTGGCATAAACATCACACATTTGTCGAGGTTGAGACCAAAACAAAAACCACTTCTTGGAACTCTCCTCCCATGTCAGCTGTTGAATCTGCCCTGAGACATCTATAACTAATCGAGATATAACCGAAGGATCATAGAATGAATATGTGAAATAGCTCTCGTTTGCATTGTCTATGTAGCTGAAATTGAAGATATAAGGCACCCCCATATCAGGTACTAAGCTAAAAACCTTACCATTCCAAGGTCCACTAGCCCAATACTCTTCAGAACTATTCCACTTGAGTACATACTGCTTCTTCTTTTGGTCAATCTCTAGAGAAAAGAGCCCCGCTGCAGGATCATCGCTATTTCTCCATGACCTTAAAACCTGCGTGGTATTGGTACGCTTATCGTATCCAAACTTACCACCAGGCAAAAAAGTATGGGTTGGATGCTCAAAACTTTGCCAAATTGGTGGGCTTGAACTTGACCCATATCTCAAAACTAAATTACCATCATCAAGAAGAACTACTGATGCAGGAGTGTTAGTAGAGATCATACTTGTTGACCAAATTGGAGTGTTTAACTCATTTAAAAGCACCAAGTTACCATCTTTTATTTTCAAAATAGAAGAGAATCTATTAAAGATGGGTGTTTCTCTATTTGCTACCCACACTACAGTAGTAGGATTGAAAGATACCTTTTTATACCAGATGCCTATATAATAGTTGGAAGAATTACCTGCTTTGAAGAAGCCCAGCTCAAAGTTTCCACCTTTAGATATGATTGTTTGATCCCCATATAATGATTGGTTTGCAGATATGATATCAGCTCCACATGAACGAGAAATCACAAGAGAGAAACACAAAAAAAGCAAAATCCCCATTAATGATTAAACTGCTACTTTTTGGGAACAACTTAACTGACATAGATATTGTATTACCGGCATTGGGTTTTATAGAAGCGACATTTGAACGAATTAACTTGCTTGGAATAATAAATGATGAAGACAAGTCAATATAGATTTAAAGATTTGTATAAATAAAAAAAAAATTGGAAAAACAAGCACAATTTGAAAGTTGAATTGTTCAAAACCAAGATACTGAATTGGTTGTTGTGACCCACAACTTTAATTTTCAACCAACCTTCATATTTCTGTCCCTGCTAACTTAGAAGAAACCAAACTAAGAGTCATACCATGAGAAATAAGTCATAATAGAGCTTTTTTATTTTAAAATTGTCACAGAAACATTCAATTTTATTAGTATACAACTCACTGAACTCAGGTCGGGTAAAGGTAACAGTCAGGACGGGCCGTTTTAAAAAATTGGTTATTTTGGTTCCGGTAATAATGGGTTTTGACCAAAATGAGCACAGGTCAGAATGAAATCAGCCATAAACAAAGACTTGAAAACGTTTGGGCATCTTCGATATTACTAGTGTACTTATTTCAAACCAATCAAACTAACATTTTTAATAAGTACCAATTTTTACCTGTATGATTTAAAAACCAATTTGGTCATAACAGAGAATAGATTACCATCAACATATTCAACTATATAGGATGAGTCAACATATAAAACTAAACAAATATTTGAACATAAAGCACCTGCAGGATAGAATAAAATCAATCATACTTATATTCGAACAGAGCATTAAATACTTCTATGAACCTGCTCCTTTTGATGACAATCACCATGCATTTCATGCATAATTCAAAAGGTATCATACTGAGAAACCATATGATTGATAACATATTAACATCCATCTTATCGGACCTATTCGATTATTAATGTCACAGCTATTGTCTTTCAAATGATGAACTTTCAAGAAATCGATCATTTCCTCGTTGAGTTACACCTATATTGATGCAGTGCACGGAACGAAATCAAAGTCAAGTACGTTGATTCTGCGAATACCCGTGATGATCTTCACCCAAACCCTCAAATTCAACCTAAGAGTCGTGAATTTGAAAAGACTAAAATTTTAATTTCAATAATGATCAAGTGTTCTCTCGTATTACAAGAACATAACTTAGAGCATTCACAACCCATGCCTTATATTTATGTGAGTGTGTTTGATATATTATATGGAATGATTTTGAGTGGTTGTGAGTGAAGGAGAGAGAAAATGTTATTGTGGATTGGTATATTTGAAGAATCACTGTACAATCCTTATAAATTTTTTAATATTTTTGAAAGTGGTTGTGAGTGAAGGAGAGAGAAAAAGTAATGAAAAAGGTATAAAAATATATTATTTAATTGAAAGGAGAGAGAAGAAGTAGTGATTTTTAGTGTAATTATATGGATAAAGATAAGGAATGTACTGTGAATGCTCTTAAATAAGCAAACAAAATTCGGATGGACCTAAAACAAACAACCATGGGCCAAACAAAAGACCAAAATAAACCTAAAAAACTAGGAAAAAACATCAAAGTGGCCCAAAAACCCACTTAGAGACATTATTTCGGAAAATTAACGGGATACCCACCTACGACGGTTACCATAACGTGACCCTCGTTTCCGCGGTCGTTTTGACTGGTAGCACGTCAGAAACGGAGGCTCACAGCCCAGGTTAGGCCCATTTTCGTGCAGCGCGGTCTTGGGTCTCCAAAAACAATAAGACCCGGTCTTCTACACTTGGACCCGCATCATATATTAGCCAAACTATTCTCTAAGCATATGTTACTCATGATTTCAAAACCCTTTGATTAATCTGTAAAAAAAATTAATCGTATTCAGTGCACGAGTAAATAAAACATAAAATAAGCTAAATTATTATGAAAACATTTGAATTTGTATTTTTTCTTGTACTAGTGCTAATGAACGTGTTAAGTTATAACTAGTAATTTACTCACCGCGCGTTGCTGCGGCGGCGAACGTATGTGTCATGATCAAGTATAAAATATAATCGACTCAACTTGTTTCCGAACTAAATTTACGTAAAACATGGAGTAACACGAATTTGTACAATCAAATGAAAATATATTTATTTAAATCGACTATATTTCAAACACAATTTACGTTAAAACGTATAACAACTCAAAATGTACATCAAAATAAGCAAGTGCGGGAAAGAATGCGACACGATAAAACATAGATTACATTCGCTCTAATACATTGTATAGCAAAATTTACATCAAAACATAGAATAACTCGAATTTATACCAACGAAATAAAATTATAATATTTGACCCAACTCGTTCAAAACAAAATTCACACATTAAAATAAACACGTAATACTATATAATAAAGTTTTTTAAGATAGATATAATTTGAACTACTACTATTATTATATGATAAACTAAAATAGTTGCCGCGTCTATGTGAGTTTTAATATAACCCTAAACCAAAATCAAAATGAATGTTCAAAATCAAAAAGTCAGCAAAATACACAAAGTAAAACACATCAAAACCCCAAATCCATAACACACCAGAACATATAGAACTAAAAACTAAATCAAAGCCCAACACCATACACAAAACAGACGAACATCAAAATCGCAAGAATACGATACAGTCCAAAATAGAAAACCGACAACAACCCGAAAAAAAACCGCACCCCCAAATATAATACCCATAATAATAATGATAATAATAATAATAATAATAATAATAATAATAATAATAATAACAATAATAATAATAATAATAATAATAATAATAATAATAATAATAATAAAAGTTCAGGGGGTTATTTTGCCATTTTGAAAACTTAATTAATAAGTTTTGTGCATAAAATAAAAAGAATGTAACCACAGGGACCATTTGTGTAAATTTGAAACCTCTTTCTCTCTCCCCTACCCCGCATTTCCGGCCGGTTTTTCCGGCCACTGTTCCGGCCAAGGTCCGCGGCGCCGGCGACCCCCAAAACATCCCCAAAACTCGGCTTTTAAATCCCAAAACGCACCAAAACGTTCGTGAGTCGGATTCCAACAATAATATACCCTTTAATTGAGGTATAATCATCCGGATTTCATGATTAGTGGACCACTAACCAACCCACTTTAACCTACCTAATCAAATCCACTCAAACGTTAATAATAAACAAATTAAGTCGACCTAATCAATCAGATATCTATTCCTAATCTACCTACACTTTCAATTACACCTGTGTTCCCTCTGTTCAGTTATTATATGATATGATTATTAGCTCGGGTTATGTTCAATCCGATATATATCTTATGCTGTTATATTCTCTGATTATCATCATGTCCGTTTATTTTTGTTATCCGCTATTCCGTTCACTAGGCGTTATGCTCAGGCGTGCTTTTGTTTTCATGCACGTCAGGACTGCAGGGTCATCCGGGAGGGGAGTGAAGAGTGGAAATCTGGTAAAAGAAGACTGATATTTATTTATTTAAATTGATATAATCGACTCTTCTATTAGGTTTTGGAATTTAGACTTGTAGTCGTTATTAATAATGGGATTTGTTTTGGATTTTGATTACCGTGATAGTGACACGTCAGCCTTGTCGGGTTGGGGTGTTACAGTTATGGTATCAGAGCCCAGGCTCTTTCCTGTAGAAACTTAAAAAAAAATTTAAAACTAAATCTGTGAGGTAATGGGTAGACATGGGTTTAGGTTCTAACCTTCCGCTTAATTTATACCTTCCTGCTTATACGCATACCGATGTTTTCAGTTATCATGACTCCAAATAGACACACGAACGACCGAAATGTTGGGAATAACTCTTTGTCTGATACTCCTCTTGAAACTCTCATTTCTAATGTCGTAAACGTTGCTATTTCTGGAATACTGTCACACCCCAACCGACGGCGGAATCATCGGGGCGGACTAATAGGAATCGATTGTTCATAGCATATGGAACTAAATAAACCGAAATAACATTAAACGTCACTTTCATTAAAGATTGCCAATACAATTTAAATAATAAATCCAAATAGCATAATAATAATTGTCTTTTATTTTGACTAAGTCCGAGTCCTAGATGAGCATGTAGAAGTCCACTAACTTGCTTAACCTGAAATCATGTGAAAAGTAACGAGTCAGCTATAAATTAGCCGGTGAGTAATCACAGTTTTGATATACATATATATAGGTTGATCAAATGATTGAATAATTCAATTCTCATGGCAATGTCAAGACTTATAGTATAATAATGTAGCATAAAAGACAAATCAACACAATTAATCCAATTGACTAAACTGACTTGATCTGCAGACGAAGTCGTGATAGAATATGTGAATCCGGTTTCAATCACCACTCGAATATTCAAATGGGGTGGGTTGTCAAACCAATAGATCTATCATCGTTACCGTTGTTGTATGAGTTACTGATTGTGTTATCATCCAATTTATCTAATTATGAGTGCATTATTACAAGCAAAGACATAGCATGTAAAGAATTGAATTTATAAATGAAATAAAATGTAATAAAAATGTTTGATTATAGTGTCACATGATTTTTCCAAAATATAAACACATAAAAATGGGCAATGAATACTCACTTGGTCAATGGATACAAAGTTGACGATTATTAAGAATATAGCAAGCAATGTTCCAATGTAATGCTTCACAATGCACCTAAGAATATAAATATATTTACAAGGTTTAAATTTGATAATAAGTTTAATGTTTTAATGTGAACTATGGTTTTAGGTGGAATTTGGGGATTTTTATAAGTAATTTAAATATTTTAAGAAAGAGTTTACCACTTATGTGTTTTAATAGAAGGCAAATAATATATACTAATTGTACATCTTTTTGTATATAGAAATACAAAGGATAAACTATTTGTAATGAAATTTAGTTACAAATTGGAATAAGCTTTCATATATTTTTTTTTAAAAATCATCATTTATAAATATATGTGGATATTGTTGAACAAATATTTTAGTGATTTAAACCACCATTTAAAGTCTATTTTATAAGAAAATAAACTAAATATATTATTTATCTAAACTATTTAATAAAATATTAAAATATTTTATTAAATAAATTTACAGAAAATAATATGGTGTCAAAAAAATATTTAAAGTTTACAAAAATCATTTTTATATTTTTCTAGAATTTTCTATAATTATTTTAAGGCTGAAAAAGCCTTAAAAAATATATGGGGGTGCCCGGGTTCGAACCCGGGACCTCCAAGACAGAATGCAAGTGGAGAACCAGTGAACCAGGCATACAGCCGTGATGTGGATCTGTTTTAATTCTTTTAAACAGATTTAAAGAAACTCCCCCAAATCCATATGAACCCTAGTTCGAAATCGGTTCAATTGAAGCTCGATTCGATATCGTTGATCGAATTAACCATGGGGCTTTTGTTCCCCATGTAGAACTGAGTGTGTGTGTGTGTGTTTAATTACCTGAAATGGTGACGAGATCGGTAGGTTGAGTCGGGGTGTTCGCAGCTTGAGGATGATCTTGAATCGATGGATTTGAGTGTGTTTCGATCGAATTGAAGTGACAGAGAGTTTTGAGGGTGCGATTTGGGGGTTTGCCCTCTATTATCTGGGAGTAATTTGATGTTAAAGGATGCGTACGATGTCACACCCTTAAAATCCGCTAACGGGGTTTTACCGTCAGGCGTGTGACACACCAGGATCTCAGATAAGCATCAGTTACACCAAACACAGTAATTACAAAACATAATATTAAGTAATTAGTTGTTTAATTCAAACATGAGTGTTTCAGACTTGTGGAAGCGTTTCAAATATAGAAATCAACAGTGAATCGTTTCAACATGCGTTTTAACCATAAGAATCAATAGCGTTTCACAAATTAAACCAGTTGTGTTGTGATGTATGCCATGCATGCATCCTAGCTGAGTTCTTAATCTTGTGCGTTTCTGTGACCTGAGAAAACATGCTAAAATGTGTCAACATAAAGTTGGTGAGTTCACAGGTTTTATCACAGAATAAAATGTTTATAACTATTCGACTGTCTGTAACTGTTCAACTGTCTGTAACTGTTCAACTGTCCGAATGGTTTAGTAATTAAAGCATATCGATAGGTAGCTAGCCTATAATCATGTTACTTAGTGTTTCGAACCGAAGCTGACTGTTTGCATGTCCTATATGTTTGTGTTTCCCCGTCACGTCTCGCAAGACAGTGACAAATGTTAGGTCAATAATGCACCCGTTTGACCTCCAATCAAGCTAGCGTGACTAGCCCGGGCGGGGTTTGTCAGACCTAGTAGTACTACTCAGTATTACCTCGCTAATCCCATTACTAACGGTTCGAGCTTGTCAGGACTGTTTGTGTGTTTACACTAACGTAACAGGCGATATCAATAATACTGGCAACCATTCATAAAATATGTTTGCATGTTTTCTCCCCCAAAAAGGAAAGAAAGTAAAAAGGGGCCGTGAAACTCACCTTGATTGTGTTGCAAGGTAATAATGTTCGCACGACGATTTGAATTTCAGTTAACCTGTGTTTCGTTTAGTATGAACATAGTTAATGTTAGTTATTATTTACGAGTTTATAATATGTTTAACGTTTAGAATATGGATTAAGGCTTTGATAGAATTATGTGTTTTGTTTCAGTAATTAGATTTATAAAGTAATTATCGTAGTTCTATTTGGTAAATTATTAAGTGTTTTATAAATGAATTTTGATGTAACGATGATGTTCAACATGTAATTAAATCCGTATGATTACCGAATAATAATTACATAAATATTATTCAAAACAGTTTGTTTAAAGTATATTTTATAAAATAAATCGTATTTGTAAATAATTTGGTAAACTTTAATATACTCCAGGAAATTATTCAATGCTCAAAAATATAAACCAGGTTTATAAAATTATTTTTATAATTTTTATAATTTTTCTGTAATTTTTAGAAGTCCAAAAAGCCTTTTAAAAAATAAAAGAGGTTGCCCGGGTTCGAACCCGGGACCTCTCGGGTAGCATGGAAGCAGGGAACCAATGAACCAAGGCTTACAGCCGCGATAGAGAATGGTTCCATTTCATTATAAGGCTGTTTAACCCAATTTCCCCGAATCGTATAAACCCTAGCTTCGATCGAAGCTAAATTGAACAACAATTCGCGTATGATAATGAAATTGTTGATAGGGCTTTCGTTCCTTAGGTTAAACCGAGTGTGTAGATACGTTTAATTACCTGTTTTGATTCGGATTGATGGTAAGAACAGATAAGAACAAGCCGCGGCAAAGGAAGAATTGGTTCGAGTCGATTTTGTTGATGATAACCAAATTGAATGCACAGGTAGCTCCTAATGAAGCTAATGATCGAAGTCCTTACGTTAATTTCGTGAAATAGAACTCGGAAAGTAGCAATCGACTGTGTTGCAGGTCGCGGTTGGTGGTGTTAATCGAATGGGTGTGATTTGTTGTTTTTTGATCAAATTGAGCTTAATGAAAGGTTTTAAACGACTAAATGATTGCTAGTGCTCCTTATTTTTTATTATTATTAGATTCAGTGCTCGACAATGGTGTGTGGTTGGCCGAAAGTTTCGGTCGAGTGGGTTGACCACATTATCATCTTGTATTATTCAAATTCTAGTGCGGTTAGTGTTCGAATTACCCACGAGAAGATGTCGGGATGCATAATTTGGTCAAAACCACGTCCGTTTGGGTGTTGAAGGGTCGCCGGAGTTGGCCGGAGGGTGGCCGGACGGCGAGAAGGTTCGACGGGCGGGGGGTGGGTTTTAAAAGAAAATTTACACCTTTAGTCCCTGAGGTTTTGTGCTCTTATTATTTTATGCAGGAAGTTTTTTTTTAAAACAAGTTTTAAAAGTTACAAAATTTCCCCCTGCACTTTTAATTCTAAATTATTATTACTATTTTTATTATTATTATTATTATTATTATTATTATTATTATTATTAGTATTATTATTACTATTATTCTTAAATAATAGTAAATGAATTAAATTGGCGGTAAGCCGATAAAATTATTTTAATAATATTAATCGAAAACTCGGGTTGTCACATTATCCCCTTGTTGAAGAAATTTTCGTCCCGAAAATTAGAACACTAGAATTATCAAGCGAGTATACGAAGAATTTGGTTAACACGATGAGTAAACTATGAAGAATAATAACTGCTTGAAGATAGTTAGTACACACGAAGAGTTGACGAGATTAATGTTAATTGACTGACTTGTTAGTGACAAATGTCACACACCATCACATTCACCTCATGATTTTCAACAAAAATAATCTTAGGTTTCCTTTCTGATTTGGGAATATCTTGAATGTTTCTAGCACTTCCGTTCATCATCAAATCCATCTGTATTATCTGAGCTATCATACACGTGTGAAACAAATGTGAAAGTAGACCCGCAATGTTCTTTGTTTGATATCGTGAGATGTCATAGTATCCCTCAGTTGAGAGAAAATTTCATCCTGCAATTCAGTTGGAGTTAGGTTTCGACGGTGTATCCACGAACAAGTGCGGATATTTAGACTTCATCTGATCCTCCCGCTCCCATGTAAATTCAGGTCCCCGTTTGGAGTTCCACCTCACGCGCACAATGGGAATTTTGCTACGCTTTAGTGTCTTTACCTCTCGATCCATGATCTCCACTGGTTCTTCGATGAAATGTAGTTGATCATCTATCTTTAATTCTTCCAAAGGCACGATCAATGATTCATCAGACAGGCATTTCCTCAGATTGGATACGTGAAACACATCATGTATCCCCCTGAGTTCTTCAGGTAGGTTCAGTTGATAAGCCACCGGGCCAATCCGTTTGACGATCTCGAACGGCCCCACGTACCTGGGGTTTAGTTTCCCCCGTTTTCCAAAGCGTATTACACCTTTCCAGGGTGAGACTTTCAGTAGTACTTTGTCACCAACCTGAAACTCCAATGGCTTTCGACGCTTGTCGGCGTAACTCTTTTGTCGATCACGTGCTGCCGCCATACGGTTACGAATTTGCACGATCTTCTCAGTCGTTTCGTGCACAAGTTCAGGTCCTGTAAGTTGGCTTTCTCCTACTTCTGCCCAACAGATAGGTGATCGGCACTTTCGTCCATACAATGCCTCAAATGGAGCTGCTTTGATCGAAGTGTGATAACTGTTATTATAGGAGAACTCAACTAATGGTAGATGAGTTTCCCAACTGCTTCCAAAATCGATCACACAGGCGCGCAACATGTCTTCCAGTGTTTGGATCGTACGCTCACTTTGACCATCGGTTTGCGGGTGATACGCGGTACTCATATCCAGCCGCGTTCCCAATGATCGTTGTAATGATTGCCAGAAATGAGAAGTGAACCGAGCGTCACGATCAGAAATGATAGATATCGGCACGCCATGTCGAGAGACTATTTCCCTTAAATAGATACGTGTCAGCTTCTCCATTCGATCAGTCTCTCGGATTGCCAGAAAGTGTGCAGATTTCGTTAAGCGATCTACTATAACCCAGATGGTATCGCATCCGCTGGGAGTCCTAGGTAACTTCGTGATAAAGTCCATGGAGATCTGCTCCCATTTCCACACTGGAATTTCCGGTTGTTGAAGTAAACCAGATGGTCTCTGGTATTCCACCTTAACCTTGGAACAAGTTAAGCATCTGCTTACGTATGTGGCTATCTCCGCTTTCATTTTCGGCCACCACTACAATTCTTTCAGGTCCTGATACATCTTGTCTGAACCTGGATGAATAGAGTAACGTGACTTATGAGCTTCATCCATTATCAGCTCTCGCAAATTCCCGTGCTGTGGTACCCAGATCCGTTTCATAAAATAACGGATTCCATCAGCTTTAATCTCCAACTGTTTCTCCATGCCTCGCATGGATTCCGCTTTGAGATTCTCCGTCTTCAAGGCCTCAGATTGAGCAGCTTTGATTTGCACTGGTAGGTCAGAGTGGATAGTCATTTGTAATGCGCGCACCCGACGAGGCTTTAGGGTTTCCTTACGACTAAGGGCATCGGCTACCACATTAGCCTTACCCGGATGATACTTGATCGCACAGTCGTAGTCGTTCAACAATTCGACCCAACGACGTTGTCTCATGTTCAGCTCTTTCTGTTCAAAGATGTGCTGGAGACTCTTGTGATCGGTGTAAATGGTGCATCTGGTACCGTACAAGTAATGTCTCCAAATCTTCAAGGCAAAAATCACTGCACCCAATTCCAGGTCATGGGTGGTATAGTTCTTCTCGTGAACCTTCAGTTGTCTCGAGGCGTAAGCTATCACCTTGTCGCGTTGCATCAGGACACAACCCAATCCTTGAGTGGATGCGTCACAATACACCACGAAATCATCTGTCCCCTCTGGTAGTGCCAATATCGGTGCACTACAGAGTTTCTGTTTCAATAGCTGAAAAGCCGCCTCTTGACTTTCACCCCATTTGTATGTCGTTCCTTTGTGGGTTAAAGCGGTGAGAGGTTGTGCAATCTGTAACAACCCCTCCTCGACCTTTACCGAAGGATGTGGGAAGTTTTCCAAGTAATACGCATGAACAGTGCTCATGTGTCTAGGAGTTGCTGGAAAATGGCTAAGTGTTGCACTCATGTGTCTAACAGTACTTATAAGCCTGGAAAGATGCCCCCGCGACTAAGTCCTGGTCGTTTCAGCACCCTAATACGACCAACAGTGGTAATGCGACCAACAATGCTAATACGGCCAACAGTGGTAAAACGACCAACAGTGGTTAAACGACCAACAGTGGTTATACGCCCAACAGTTGTCATACGCCCAAAACAGTGGTAATACGCCTAGGATTTTTCTTGTATTTTCGTGTATATATTTAACTCCTGATTATTTTTCCACACCAATTTTACATCCATTTTGGATATTTTACTATGTGGAAACATAAATCTCGTGTCAGAAACTGTTATCCGAATAAATAGTAGAAACGAATATGATCCAATACTTAGACAAATAACTCATCCATATATATATATATATGTATATATCCGCGGCTTAACATAATAATAATAATAATAACAATAATAATAATAATAATAAGACCACAAAAGGATAAAATAAATAAAAACAATTTTGCATGGCCGCCCAAACCCACCAACCCACTGGATTCTGCAAAACCCCATAACCCACTCCCACACTCAACTTCTTTTCCCACTTTCCCATACATGCAAACCACCGATTTTTTTGTTTTATATCTCTCATCCTCCATCTCTCGGATCCTCTCTACTCTTTCTCTCATTTTCTCTCAACCGAGAGCACACACACACAAACATTCTTGTTCATCTCTACAATCCGAAGAACTACAACATTTCCAGCCTTCTCTCGAAGACCTTGTGCTCATCCTCGCATTCTAACCGGTCAATAGGTAAGTAGCAATGAACTCCCATTTACAAAATAATAACGTTTACACCTCCATCTTACTCCAAACATCATCCTCACTGTTCTAACAGGAGAATCGCAGCCCAAACCTCAACCCCTTTGGAACTCAATCTGCGTACGAGGTATCATTCTTCTAAACCTACGAACCCAAGGTCGATATACAAGGATTCTACCTTGTATATCCTCATCTTATGCGTTTAAACAACACTTAACCGTATGTTTATATAATTAAACCTTGTTAATCCATTTAGAACAATGAAACAACCACCCAAATACATATATATATTTCTGGATTTAAGGTTATAAATGGTATAATTGTATTTTGGAATGTAAACATAATAAATACACTAATGCAAATATTGTAAAACACCCGATGATAGTAGTATCCTGGCAAAACCGAGACTTGAGGATAGATTCCAGTAAGTATAGGACTTAAGACTACCTGGATTATGAATTCAAATGATTAGGAAAAAATGTAGTGAAAATGTGTTATAGCTATGATGCACTAGTTGGATGACCCGAAACGAGGAAATAACCAAGGAAACGGGTCAAAACATGAACAACTTAGACTCCAAGGATTTTCAGGCCCTAGAATAATTATTTCAGAAATAGAAACCGAGTTTGGTGAATTTTTGGTTAATATGTAATTTTTACGAATTTATTAACAAAAGTCGAATTACCCGAAAACTAGAAATTGTGTTTTAATATCACCAATTAGAGTCTGAAAATTTGGGGTTAAAACAGATGCAAATAAACATTAAAAAGCGTAAGAAAATATTAGGGGGTCAAAAATGGTAAAAAGACAAACTTTGGGATAGAAAATGTCAAATTCTGAAACTTGAGGGGCCAAAAGTGTAAATTCTGCATTTTTGCAGAATTTCAGCAAACTTACGACCAAATATAATATTATGCTCATTCATACGATACTAAACTTATAAGAACCATTTAACTCGATGAAAAACACCCCAAAACCCTAACTTTCCTAAAAAGGAAACTTTGGATGCAAAACCTCTACGAAACAAAGCCACGCGCAACCTCACTATAAAATGACACTAAACTATGTTAGGAATCTATGGCTTATTACTTAAATTATGATTATAGGGTGCTAGGACTTGAACTATCTGTTTGTGCATCCTGTCTGATATCAAGGTGAGTTCTCGTGTCCCCTTTTTATTTTAGTTTTGGGGATGAAGCATGCTCTATTTTTATTTTTAAAGCTGAAAATATTATTTTGTGATATTATATAATGCTATGTTGTGGACTTGTTGATACCTGCTGATACATGAATCACAATCATTAATTCTTCTGTGAACCGCTTGTTTATATGGATAGATCTATTTGGGGAATCCCCCACACACAGTGGCTCCCGCTACAGGGAGGTACCCCCACTGGAGATCCGAAAGGGTCGTTGTGGCATGTGACAGGTTTTATAAGAAACAAACGTGGACCTTACTAGCAGGTACGATCCACATGATATCAGGCTCAGCTTCTCCCTGCGGGGTTAACCGGTATAACATAACTTTAGAAGAGGCAAGCCGGGACTGAGTGCAGGGTTGGTTGTGATCCCACGACATATATCTTAAATATAATACTTTGATACACGAACTTTATGAGACTCCTTTATTTCTTTAAACGAAACCACTTGAACTCACCAACTTTTTAGTTGACACTTCTTCTTTTTTGAGCATGTTTCAGGTAACATATGATGGAGACCTAGCTTGTTTAGAGGATGCTTGGATGACCTAGTATCCCGACTTCATGGCATTATGGACCTTATGTAAAACTTTTGAACAATTTGTTAGGAATGACACTATAATTATGTACCTTGACATGAAACAATTGATGTAACCGGGCTAAGCCGTGTAGTCGCGGATTTTATTTTTAGCTATTGTAATGCCATGTGATTTTTCTCTACTTGTGTGCTCTTATGATGGTCTGCTTCCGCTGCCACGTTGTTGCTAGTCTGCGACGTCCCACCCACCTTGGGCCCGGGGTGTGACAGATTGGTATCAGAGCCACAGGTTGTAGAGAAATCGGGAATACCTTAGTAGACCCTAGGCTACAACCCTGAGACTGTAGGACTGTCCTTGCTTGGGTAAGTGTTGGGGTAAGCGGGTTGGATAAATTGATGATTACACTTGATCAATGTAATCATGAATTTATCGGACGCGTAAATTCCAGTACAAAGCCTAAGTGCGACCTTTGGATTAGATCGACTTAAGGAATACTCTTAACATAGTCAAGGTTAGGGATTTAATTGAACTTTTATGCGATATCACTACTTACTGATACTGTTTCATTGATACAACTTCTATGGGTTATTACTGCTTACTGATGCAATTACTAGTGGATGCAAACTCTATGAGAAACAACTGCTATTACTATGATCATGAGCTGTGAGAAACAAAATTACTCATGACTGTTTTTACAGGATAACCATATCATGGCCGAAAGAGGTAAGGCACCCGCGCATCCAGCTGAGGAGACTGCCCCTGTTGGGACACTAAGGAGGAAGCCCCAAACCGAGTATGAGGCATACCTACAGAGGTGTGGACACCCAGGGTGGCTATCTGCGACTTCTGACGACACTGAGCCATCCGAGGAGTCATCACCCACATCACCTGCTAGGAGCCGAACGCGCTCCAACTCGCCACATGTAGCAGCTCCCGCTCTCTCACCTATCCCACCCATTAGGAGCGGGGGTACCCGTGTAGTTACTCGGCCTAGGAAGAGTGCTAGGCCAGGTCATTCTGTTTCATTCAGGATGCCTCCTCCTCCACCTCCTCATACCAGGACCCCTACACCAGCGCCTTCTATGCTCGCGCCACCTGGACGTCTATCTCGTGATGAGTATTGGATGCCACCCAGGCATAGCCTGTATGATGGCCCTAGCGTGTTCGCTGGAGACCAGTACTCTCAGTCTAGCCGGCGGGCTAGTGACTTTGGTCCATCCGACCCTACCTTGAGCGAAATACTGAGAACCATCCAGCGCCATGAACTGACGTTACAGCAAGCCACGCAGACCTCTCAATCTGCCCAATTCCAAGCCATGATGGCAACCCACAACGTCCAGCGCCTGGAGCAAGAGCAGAGGAAGAAGAGCACGGGATGGTTCGGTTGGTTAAAGAAGAAATGGCAGGGGTGATATGGCTAGTACTTGGGATGTATGGCAGTAGGCTGCCAAAACTATCTAAGACGCAATTTATTTATCCATTTGAGAAACAATTTCTATTTATGGGGGTGATGACACCTTCCAATTTGTGAAACAACGACACTACCTACTATGTATGGTTAACTCGTGTTTGAATTTGTCTATGAAACAATTGATTAATGATTCAACTTTTGCAGGGTGATGTTGTTTAAAAACGTGACAATTCTTATGCTGTGTGATTGATGCTCTATAATGATAATTATTATTGTATGCTTTGAATGAAACTTGAGTGTGTGATTGTAGAACGTAATAGGAATTATGAGATACAATGTGATACCAGAAACAAAAACTTATGAGATACTAAACAGACTTATCTATGTTACTATCAGAATGCCGCCACGACGTGGAGTTCGTACGGGAAGAAGAGTTCCTACCCGAGGCAGGAACCAACCACCCACGCCGCCAGGAACACCACACGGGGATAATGCTCACCAGGAAGGTGACGAAAGGATCGCCAACTTGGTGGCACAACAAATTGCCAATGCTATCCCAACCATCATTGCCCAGATCAACGCCGATCGGGGAAATACCAATGAGACCAACAATGATGAAGGCAACCGTGAGGAAGCCGAAGCTATCAGAAATGGGTGCTCATACAAAACCTTCATGGCATGTAAGCCAAAGGACTTCTATGGCACCGAAGGTGCGATTGAAACTTATAGGTGGTTGGATGAAATTGAAGCTGTGTTGGACATAAGCGAGTGCAAGCTGGAGCACATGGTGAGGTTTGCCTCACAATCTCTCAAAGGACCGGCACTCGAGTGGTGGAGAACCATCATCCAACCTCGAGGCCGAAATGCTATTGGCAGAATGAACTGGGCGGAATTCAGGGAATTGATCATCGGCAAGTACTGCCCGATTAACCAGCTGGAGAGGCTCGAGGCCGAATTTCTAAATCTGGAGATGAAAGGCCCGAACTACACTGAGTACATAAACCGATTCCTCGCATTGTCCAGGCTGGTACCACACTTGGTAATGCCCGAATCCAAGGGCGTAGCCCGTTTCATTTGGGGGTTACACCCAAGGGTGAGGGGCATGGTTAGGTCTTCTAGGCCTACTACTCTACAGGCTGCAGTCGATGTTGCCAGCAGCCTGACTGACGACCAAGTGAGAGCCGGGTGGACGGAGCATGAAAGGACTGAGGACAAGAGGAAGACTGTGGATGGAAAGAGGAAGTGGTTCGACAACAAGAGGATGGTCGGCAGCAGTAGTGGTTCGAGCAAGCGACCTGGAGAAGAGGCTAAGCGAGGTGACCAAGGTGGAAAGACTAGGAGGCTGTATCAAGGCACAAGCCCCTACTGCACTAAATGCAAGGTTCATCACCAGGGGGAATGTAAACCCATGCCTTGTTTCCGATGCAGGAAATATGGTCACCTGATAAAGGACTGCACTTATGAGCCTGGAAAGCAATGCTACGAGTGCGGAGACCCAGGGCATATGAGGAACAAGTGCCCCAAGCTAGCAAAGGACAAGGACACTCGACCCAACAAGCCCACGGGAAGAGCGTTTGTGATGGATCCAAATGGTGCTCGCAAAGAACCCGACGTGGTGAACGGTACGTTTCTTGTAAATGACCACCCTGCTACTGTGCTATTTGATACTGGAGCAACCGCCAGTTTTGTTTCTACTACTTTTAGATCGTTGATTGGATTGACTGCTTGCACCTTCACTGAAACATACACCGTAGAACTAGCTGACGGTAATATAATTGAAACTAACGAAATCATCAAAGATTGCAAGTTGATTCTAGAGGGTAATTCCTTTGATATAGATCTGATGCCTATTAAATTAGGAGGTTTTGATGTAGTAGTAGGAATGGATTGGCTGGCTAAAAATAGGGCTGAAATTATCTGTGATGAGCGTTTGCTCAAAATACCCATAGCCAGCGGGGAAATGTTAGAAGTCCATGGAGAAAGGAGTCACCCACTGTGTCCTATGATATCCCACCTAAAGGCTACCCAAAGCCTTATGAAAGGACACGAAGCCTTTATATTATACGTGATGAAGGTGAAAGAGGAAAAGAAGATTGAAGACATACCTGTGGTGTCTGAATACTCGGAAGTATTCCCAGAAGACTTACCAGGACTCCCTCCAGACCGACAAGTCGAATTCCAGATTGATCTACTACCTGGCGCCGCACCGGTGGCCAAAGCTCCTTACCGACTTGCTCCACCCGAAATGAAGGAACTAATGTTGCAAATCCAAGAGTTGCTTGACAAAGGGTTCATACGACCCAGTGTCTCGCCCTGGGGTGCACCGGTGCTGTTTGTCAAAAAGAAGGACGGAACACTACGAATGTGTATCGACTATAGGGAACTGAACAAGCTTACCGTAAAGAACCGGTACCCTCTTCCCAGAATTGACGACCTATTCGATCAATTGCAGGGAGCAAGCTATTTCTCGAAAATAGATCTGCGATCGGGGTATCACCAACTAAAAATAAAGGAAGAGGATGTTCCGAAAACAGCTTTCAGAACCCGATATGGTCACTACGAATACCTAGTCATGCCTTTTGGGTTGACTAACGCACCCGCAGCATTCATGGATCTCATGAACCGTGTGTGACGTCCGTACTTAGACAAGTTTGTGATCGTTTTTATCGACGATATTTTGATCTACTCTCGAAGCAAGGAGGAACATGAGAAACACCTACGGATAATTCTTGATCTGCTCAAGAATGAGCAATTATACGCAAAGTTCTCTAAATGTGAGTTCTGGATGCGTGAAATTCAGTTTCTCGGTCACATAGTGAACAAGGATGGAATCCAGGTGGACCCATCAAAGATAGAGGCTATTAAGAACTGGAAAATCCCTAAAACTCCTACCGAGATCAGACAATTTCTTGGTTTGGCTGGCTACTATAGGAGGTTTATCAAGGATTTCTCTCGAACAGTGCAGCCTCTAACCACGTTAACCAAGAAGGATGTGACCTATGAATGGGGACAGGAACAAGATAAAGCCTTTAATCTATTAAAGGAGAAACTATGTAGCGCGCCTATCCTTGCCCTACCCGAGGGAACCAATGACTTCGTGGTTTATTGCGATGCCTCGCGCCAAGGGTTTGGCTGTGTGTTAATGCAGCGGGAGAAAGTGATCGCGTATGCATCCAGATTGCTGAACGAGCATGAAAGGAATTATACGACACATGATTTGGAACTAGGTGCTGTGGTGTTTGCACTCAAAATATGGAGACACTACCTTTATGGTACTAAGTGTGTCATCTATACCGATCATAAAAGCCTGCAGCATATCCTCAACCAGAAAATGTTGAACATGCGCCAAAGAAGATGGGTAGAGTTACTAAGCGATTACGAATGCGAGATTCGCTACCATCCGGGCAAGGCAAATGTGGTAGCTGATGCCTTGAGTAGAAAGGAACGGGAGAAACCTTTTCGCGTTCGTGCTTTAAGGATGAGCGTATACACTAGCCTCGTTGCTAGGATTAGGGAAGCACAAAGGCAAGCCTTCAATGAAAATAACCTGATGGGAGAGATGTTAACAGGGATGGAAAAGCGTTTGGAAATGGACAATGATGGGCTATACAAATGCGAAGGAAGGACGTGGATACCTAATCATGGCGGGGTTAGGACTATAGTCTTGGACGAAGCTCACAAGTCTAGATATTCGATTCACCCGGGGAGTGATAAGATGTATCAGGACTTAAAGACACTTTTCTGGTGGCCTGGACTAAAGAAATCTATCGCCACCTATGTGAGCAAATGTTTAACCTGCGCAATGGTAAAGGCTGAAAACCAAAAACCATCAGGAACCTTACAGCAGCCCGAAATCCCGGAATGGAAATGGGATAACATTACTATGGATTTTGTCACAAAACTACCAAGAACGTCTCGCGGTCATGATACAATTTGGGTAGTTGTAGACAGGCTTACCAAATCCGCACATTTCTTACCAGTCCGAGAAGACTATGAGATGTCGAAGTTAGCCCGAATATACATCGACGAAATAGTGACTCGGCATGGAGTGCCGCTCTCGATCATCTCTGATCGTGATAGTCGTTTCACGTCACGATTTTGGAAATCTCTCCAACAAGCCTTAGGGACTCGTCTTGACATAAGCACGGCGTATCACCCTCAAACCGACGGGCAGAGTGAAAGAACTATTCAGACCTTGGAAGATATGCTGAGAGCGTGCGTAATCGACTTTGATGGAAGCTGGGATCGCCACCTTCCACTAGTGGAATTCTCCTATAATAATAGTTACCACGCTAGCATAAAAGCTGCCCCGTATGAAGCCTTGTACGGCAGGAAATGTCGGTCGCCATTAAGTTGGAATGAGATAGGAGATAGTCAAGTGATGGGGCCCGATGTTGTGATGGAGACTACTGAGAAGATAGCCAAGATTAAGGAACGACTGAAAACAGCCCGAGACCGTCAAAAGAAATATGCTGACAGAAGACGAAAACCTCTTGAATTTCAAGTAGGTGATAAAGTAATGTTGAAAGTCGCGCCATGGAAAGGAGTTGTGAGATTTGGCAAGAAGGGCAAGTTAAGCCCGAGGTATATTGGACCATTTGAAATACTAGCAAGAGTTGGTCCGGTAGCATACCAACTCAGCCTTCCTGAGGAGCTGAGCTACATACATAACACTTTCCATGTGTCAAATTTGAAGAAGTGTCTGGTTGACAAAGCCCTGGAGTAACAACCCCTCCTCGACCTTTACCGAAGGATGTGGGAAGTTTTCCAAGTAATACGCATGAACAGTGCTCATGTGTCTAGGAGTTGCTGGAAAATGGCTAAGTGTTGCACTCATGTGTCTAACAGTACTTATAAGCCTGGAAAGATGCCCCCGCGACTAAGTCCTGGTCGTTTCAGCACCCTAATACGACCAACAGTGGTAATGCGACCAACAATGCTAATACGGCCAACAGTGGTAAAACGACCAACAGTGGTTAAACGACCAACAGTGGTTATACGCCCAACAGTTGTCATACGCCCAAAACAGTGGTAATACGCCTAGATTTTTCTTGTATTTTCGTGTATATATTTAACTCCTGATTATTTTTCCACACCAATTTTACATCCATTTTGGATATTTTACTATGTGGAAACATAAATCTCGTGTCAGAAACTGTTATCCGAATAAATAGTAGAAACGAATATGATCCAATACTTAGACAAATAACTCATCCATATATATATATATGTATATATCCGCGGCTTAACATAATAATAATAATAATAACAATAATAATAATAATAATAAGACCACAAAAGGATAAAATAAATAAAAACAATTTTGCATGGCCGCCCAAACCCACCAACCCACTGGATTCTGCGAAACCCCATAACCCACTCCCACACTCAACTTCTTTTCCCACTTTCCCATACATGCAAACCACCGATTTTTTTGTTTTATATCTCTCATCTGTGACAACCCGAAAATTTTCATGATTTAATATAATTTTTATGTGAATTTATAATTTATTTTTATATTCTTATTATTATTTAATGATAATATTAATAATAATAAAAATAATAACAATAATAATAATAATATTATTATTAAAAATAATCATGTTAATAATGATAATATTAATAATAATGAAGATATTAATAATAATTTATAAAGGTTTATTAAATTTTTAAATAAAAATAATAAAGTTCAGGGGGTGAATGTGTGATTTGTGAAACTTGAAATTAAAACTTTCACACATAAAATGTTAACAAATAAACCGCAGGGACTATTTCTGTAATTTCTGAAAAACCAACCCAAATTTCCCCCGTCGGCCACTGTTCCTCCGGCCGGTCACCGGCGACGATCCGGCGACTCCTAAAACATCAAAAATAATCGATTTCACTCAAATTAAATGTTCCAGACAGGTTCTTGTGGATGATTCGAAACCGAGCCCACAATTAATTTGAAAATTTGAAGTGATATCCTTACCAAACCCACTCGACCGAAAGTCGGCCGACCACCCACCCAAATCGACCACTAAAACGCCACTATGATTAAATTAAAAGAGCACTTACGGTCATTTGATCGTTTATAAATTGATAGTGAACTCAATTCGATCGGAAAAACATTGAAACATCCATTTCGATTAACACCTTTGGTCGCGATCTGCAACCTACTCGAACTCCCACTTAGACACGTTCTAAACCCAAATTAACAGAAGGATTTTGCTTGTCAACAACTATAGAATGATCCTGCAAGGTTAATTCGATTATAATCAGTGTTGTCCATTGTTTGGATTCGAGACGACCGCGGCTTGTTCTTCGTAGAATTTCACCTTGAATCATCACCATTAAGGTAATTAAGAATACCTACAAACTCGTTTTTACATGGGGATCAAAAGCCCCATGAATCCATGCATTATCATAACCATTTTGATCTTCAATTTGATCGATTTCATTCCTAGGGTTCATATGATTTGGGGATTCATTCGGGTTTGTGTTTAAGAGATTTAAAAGCTGTATCTTACTGCGGCCACGGCCTTTGGTTTACTGGTTTGGTGCGAGTGTGGGCAGGGGAGAGGTCCCGGGTTCGACCCCGGGCAGCCTCTTTTATTTTTTTTTATGTTTTTTAACCATTTTAAAAATATACAAAAATTCTTAAAAATTATAAAAATAAATATTATAAATTTCCCTTATTTTAAATCTTACAAAACAATTCTCTGTAAATTTATTTTATTTAAAAAACTTTAATAGATTTTTATAAAATATTATTTAAAAATATTAAAAATACTTATTTTTATAAAATAAATTCTAAATCAAGTTTAACTATGAAATAATCATGAAAATCATGAAAATTTATATAAATATTATTTATAAATATTATAAACAATTATTTCTATAAGATAAACGCTATATTATCTTTAAATATATTTTATAAATTCACAAATTATTTACAAATAAAATTGTGGGTTATTTCTTGTAAAATATATTTTAACCAAAGATATAGATTAATACCTTATTATTAATCAAAATACTATAATTGTAATTATCCTTATTTGTAATTATCTTTGGATAATTATAAATTATATAATTAAACCACATCATTTTTATATTTAATTCCAAAAATATATAAATACACTTATGAAATCCTCCTAATGGAATCAAAATGCAAATAAATACTTTGAAAACTTAATACCTATTAAAAACCCCATAATTCTAATCCTTGATTTAACGTTAATTTCAAACTTAATCTTGTAAACATATATACATTCATTTGTGTACGTGTCACGTGTTAAACAAAACCAACCCGAATCTTACCAAATATATTTATTCGCAATAAACACATTTTAAAGACTTAGTTACAATTAATAATAGGTATTGATCGTGCTTGATCGTGCATTGCTTAATTCTTTGAAGTTCTTATTCATATACATTACATCAATCCAAGGTGAGTTTCCGTGGCCCCTTTTTTTTATGCTTTTATAATTGTTTCAATGTTTTTCAAACTTGGGGGAAAAGTATGCTCACCCGTTTTCGATGCTGTACAATCTTACATACAATTTTCATACTTGGAATCAATGTGATACTATTCTTATATTCTAATACATACATGGTGTTATTCTATGATTCTTACAACCATTAATTCCCGGGTTTGGGAACCAACGGATAGGTATTGGTAGTACTACTGGGTTGACACCCCCACCCTTCGACGATTGGTTAACTTGTGAGTTACCAACACAGCTGCCAGCAATCAGGCCAAGGGTGAATATATTCCGACGAACTTATATGCATAAACGTCATAGGGTTTGGTTGTCTTAAACACATGTTATGTGGTTTTTGCTTACAGTATGATTCCATATCAAATTCTATACAGCATCAACAACATGTTTTCAATTTAAACCTGCGGAACTCACCAACAATTATGTTGACCATTTTTGAGCATATCTTTTCAGGTAATCATAAACAAAGAGGATAGCTAGAGCTGATGCCTTAGCAGAGACCCCCAGGATTTCAATAGACTGCATTTGTATTGTATATCATTTACTGTTATATCTGAACACTGTGTATATGGATTTTTAGAATTATTAAGACTATGATAGTCGTGGAACTGACTAACCACGACACAAGTCACCATTGTGTCGGGGGACGTCATGACACGAGAAGTTTGCATGTACTATATCTCTGTATTTATACCAAGTGTTATGACGATCCCGTCCGTCGCATCCTCGTGTTTCCGCTATAAGCGGGGGTGTGACAGATTGGTATCAGAGCCTTGGTTATAGAGATTTAGGTGGAGAATTCGACCTAGACTATAACCTAAGAACCTTCATATAGAATGCATGCTAGGGATTGTGTGCATTTGATTTTACCTAAATGTCTTTCATGATTTGTGTGACACATAGACACCTGTATTCTGGATTTCCTGGCAAAAGGCCCTCGGGCTAAGGCAAGCATATCGCATATATCTCATTACGAGACCTGGTATGCTTACCTGGGGATTTCTGGGATGAGTGATAAACTATGGTCAATACACAGATCTACAAGGCAAATGGGTCAAATATATTAAGTCTATGAACTTAATATACAGGTATATTCCTATATACCTAATAATCTACAAGTATGTTCCTACATACCTAATTTTATACATGTACACGTGTTATCTGAACATCCTGGGGAAGACATTATTACTCTCAGTCTTTCTCCATGGGATACTTTTATACTAAGAACTTTACGCTTGTATGCGCACAACATCATATTATTAGGGAACTTCGGTGATCACGCTTAGCGTCGATCTCGGATATTGAACCCGACCCTATCATAGTTATGACTGAAATCCTGAAAGTATGACGGATATGCAGTTATTATTAGACTTAATGTGCTTATATGCTTATTTGCTATTACATGCTATTATTGGAATACTGGCTCATGGACATAAGGACATTACGTTATTTATGCTTGATGAATCTAGATAATACTATGATGTTAACTTGGGGTAAGTGGAGCTAGGGTGACCATGCAAGGTAAATTACCATTACGGGTGCACACGTAATTGTAATTCACCATGCATAAGAAGTCTAGCAAATCTTACCATGAGGTAACGATCATGAGTATCACACGTTTCTATTCTATACCCTAGGGTGCTAGGGTCATAATTCTAATAAGTCCTTGTTGAAGGCAATCAAACATTATAAGTCCTTGTTAAAGGCAATCAAACATTATAAGTCCTTGTTGAAGGCAATCAAACATTATCAACACTTACTCAAGTCCTGTCCTACTTAGAGCCTTCATAGTATTTCCAATTATTATATTGACCTTATGAGAAATATCTCCACTTAGCATTTCAGTAACTACTGATTAATGCTTAGAATGAAAGTGGAATACATAAATGTAGAGGAGTAATGATACTCTCTACACATACAAAACGTTATTCTTTAAGATTATGCTAAGGATAAACGGATGTCACGTAACTGGTTTAGGCATCGTTCTAGGTATACCACGGATGTGGTGGGAACGCTGCGGGGAACCCTATATATAAGCATCCTTGGTATACCAAGAATGTGTTTAAACTGGGCTACGTGATGATCCTGATTGTCTGAGGCATGATGCTATTATGACTCTTAACTCTATGCTATGTTACTTGGTGGCTATACTCTAGTATGTGCTAATACTTGATGCTAAGTGTTGTATGATGATTACTTGTGAATGCTATTGATCTTGGATGCTTTCGGCGGCGTGGTTCTTCTTTGTGGGTCTACTTTGTGGTTCTTCTTTGCCGAGCATCCATTACAACCATTAGTTCCAGTAATGGGACCTAAGGATTGGTTTGGTTGTAATCTATACGTATGCGCTTTGTGGATCTTGCTACGTCATATAAACTTATACGTATGCGCTTTGTGGATCATGCTACGTCATATAAACTATACGTATGCGCTTTGTGGATCTTGCTACGTCATATAAACTATACGTATGCGCTTTGTGGATCTTGCTACGTCACATTAAACTATTTACACTTTGGGAATGTTTTCTTTACAGCCATCAATTCCCGTGTGGAACCGATGTATAGGTTTGACTGTAGCCATTCATAACTGGTAAAACCGCCTATACATCAGTGTAGTTGCGGTGGCTCTTATTAAACTTATATTACGTTATTCTTTAGGAGGATGCTAAGGAAAATTAAGATGTTATGTAACTAGTTTAAGTATATTTCAAAGTATATCGTGGATGTGGTGGGAACGCTGCGGGGAACCCTATATATAAACATCACCGGTATACTAAGAATGTGCTTAAACTAGGCTACATAATGATCTTAATGGACCGAAGCATGGGTTATTGGAACTTGATAAGTAGAACCATATGTGATTTTTCTTTTATACTTTGATTCCTATCAAAGCACACACAAATCTTAAATCATAGTCAAGGCATTGTGCGCCTAAATCAAATAATTTTCAAAATGAGCTTTGACTCGCTATTCGTGGTTTTCAAAATCTCGTCAAAGTCTGTGTCTCACCACCCAGTACATGCAAGGTTGGAAGAGTGGGATGAGTATCTGCTTATCGGAACGCATGTCTTCAATAAGGTTATGGCTGATCTCATATCTTGAGAAGTCCACGTATTCCCTTCGATTGTGAATCGAATGTTCACATCTCATTATAATGTCGAATCATTCTTGTCCTTGATTTCGTCTTCCTGATTTAAATTATTCAAGATTTGAACATCATCCTAACAAACTCTACTATCTCAAACCTTGATCTTAAGCTTGTTAGCATGATCTTTTCTTTGTTACACTGATGTAACTTGAAATTTTCCTAATTCCTAATTGATATTAATTTCCTTTCATCTTAAAGTCAAACTTTATACTGCTTGTACCGTGGGAAATGCAAGAGTTTGCAAGTCAACCTATGATTAAGAACACTCGTATCTCCTAAATGATTCTATTTCATCAAAGCAGGGGAGATTCCCTTACTTTGATGATTCTCTATTTCGATAAATGGTTTCCCATTTGTTAGTTCTATGAAATTTCATCCTCTGGATTGGGGTGACTTCCTTATCTTGAGGATTGACTTCAATTATTCTCATTGGAAATTACATTTCATAAATGACATGATCTCACCAAAATAGGATTGAAACCCGTATTTTGGTGGCAAATGTCAACCTTAGATTGTTTTCTTGTTATTATCAAGATAGGCATGAATCATTACCTCAAGGCCTTTAAGGAATATTTTTAATATCAACTCCGATTGTGATTGATAACCACCTTCCTTAAAACTACACTCGTGAAATCTTTCAACATCTTCAACCGTTAGACACCTAATGACAATCTTCACACGAAACTTAGGTTGAACTATTTGACCCTGCTTTTAACTAACCATGCTGTAGATAAAGTTCTGAGCGCCAGAATATATAGGAAATGAAACATTTATAACATTTACCCTTATATAAGTTCTAATCTACCTAGAGTCTATATGGGAATCACATGGTGACACTAGTCTTATCTCTAGTGAGACGTCACTCCTTTTACATTTCAGAAATTATGCAAGTTGAATGGTTGCTTAGAATATACATGGCCTTTGAAGAATGATGCTTGTCCACTAGTGGGTACCACACTGAAATGGTAGAAAGCCTAAACTCAAGTATAAGGTAGTGAGGCTGCAATAGTCATGACTTGAGATAAGTTTAAAATCTTTGGTGAGTGAGTACTATTACCCAAGGAATGAAATGCAAAATTAAAATTGTAATACTGGAATCATGCTCTTTATACTGATAAAATCCATAAGTTGACAAAGCTAATGTCATACCTTGTAACATTTAGATCAAATAGAATTAAGTAGGACATTGGGAAGATCTGTGAATAGTAGGACAAAGTTGGAGATTAGAGCAAGCAAACTAGTGGTGAAATAGACAAGAAGACTCAGATGTTATTATAGGCACATATCTTATCATCAATCAATACATATCTGTTGGATACTGGTAGAGGATAGCATTGATTCCTTCGAATTCACTCCTTCATTTGTCATGAACCCCGGTTGCTTAGAAATTAGTTAGTCAGTGGAGATAGGAAAACTCTCGACATGCGTAAGTTAAGATGTATAGAACTACCCGAAGACTGAGATTATTGTATACAATATTGTTCTTAGAATAGGAAGGTTGGAAAGGAAATGACTGTTGTGTGTGACCTATCTTCTTCATTCCTACCGGTCATGGAAACTTTTTAGTTTTAACTTGGCCAGAATAAGTGCCTCTTATCTTAACTGTATGATGACAATTGGTGCATTATAAAAATTCAATTCGACACATTATCTCACAACGTCGAGAAATTAACCTACATCCGTTTCAAATATTCGTACACCGTGGTATAACGTTAAAACATCAATCGTTATTCTGAATGATTGATTTATTTTCTGTTTTAATAACAATCTTAACCATTTTCGTGAACTCATTCCAAGATCTTCGCATAGTTTATTATTTCTTTAGACCGATGGTTGGTCAAAGGAGAAATACATATTCACAAAATATGCGTTAAGATCGTTTCATATGGTGACGTTTGGGATTCTTAGATTCCGACGGATAACCTTTCTTATCATTGTTGGTCTTATCTTGATTTCTAGACATTACCTTACCACGAGATTATATTCTGGAAATTATGAATCGATAAGTTAAACAACTTATGCATAGAAAAATTCTGATTGGCAGAGTTCGGTGGAACTCCCGGCATGGTCCTAAGTTCACTTTGGAACGAGAGGACGAAATGATGCGTAAGTATCCTAGCCGTTTCAAAAATGTTGCGAGTACATCTTAATTTTCGGGACGAAAATTCCTCTAACAGGGGGATGATGTGACAACCCGAAATTTTCATGATTTAATATAATTTTTATGTGAATTTATAATTTATTTTTATATTCTTATTATTATTTAATGATAATATTAATAATAATAAAAATAATAACAATAATAATAATAATAATATTATTAAAAATAATCATGTTAATAATGATAATATTAATAATAATGAAGATATTAATAATAATTTATAAAGGTTTATTAAATTTTTAAATAAAAATAATAAAGTTCAGGGGGTGAATGTGTGATTTGTGAAACTTGAAATTAAAACTTTCACACATAAAATGTTAACAAATAAACCGCAGGGACTATTTCTGTAATTTCTGAAAAACCAACCCAAATTTCCCCCGTCGGCCACTGTTCCTCCGTCCGGTCACCGGCGACGATCCGGCGACTCCTAAAACATCAAAATAATCGATTTCACTCAAATTAAATGTTCCAGACAGGTTCTTGTGGATGATTCGAAACCGAGCCCACAATTAATTTGAAAATTTGAAGTGATATCCTTACCAAACCCACTCGACCGAAAGTCGGCCGACCACCCACCCAAATCGACCACTAAAACGCCACTATGATTAAATTAAAAGAGCACTTACGGTCATTTGATCGTTTATAAATTGATAGTGAACTCAATTCGATCGGAAAAACATTGAAACATCCATTTCGATTAACACCTTTGGTCGCGATCTGCAACCTACTCGAACTCCCACTTAGACACGTTCTAAACCCAAATTAACAGAAGGATTTTGCTTGTCAACAACTATAGAATGATCCTGCAAGGTTAATTCGATTATAATCAGTGTTGTCCATTGTTTGGATTCGAGACGACCGCGGCTTGTTCTTCGTAGAATTTCACCTTGAATCATCACCATTAAGGTAATTAAGAATACCTACAAACTCGTTTTTACATGGGGATCAAAAGCCCCATGAATCCATGCATTATCATAACCATTTTGATCTTCAATTTGATCGATTTCATTCCTAGGGTTCATATGATTTGGGGATTCATTCGGGTTTGTGTTTAAGAGATTTAAAAGCTGTATCTTACTGCGGCCACGGCCTTTGGTTTACTGGTTTGGTGCGAGTGTGGGCAGGGGAGAGGTCCCGGGTTCGACCCCGGGCAGCCTCTTTCATTTTTTTTTATGTTTTTTAACCATTTTAAAAATATACAAAAATTCTTAAAATTATAAAAATAAATATTATAAATTTCCCTTATTTTAAATCTTACAAAACAATTCTCTGTAAATTTATTTTATTTAAAAAACTTTAATAGATTTTTATAAAATATTATTTAAAAATATTAAAAATACTTATTTTTATAAAATAAATTCTAAATCAAGTTTAACTATGAAATAATCATGAAAATCATGAAAATTTATATAAATATTATTTATAAATATTATAAACAATTATTTCTATAAGATAAACGCTATATTATCTTTAAATATATTTTATAAATTCACAAATTATTTACAAATAAAATTGTGGGTTATTTCTTGTAAAATATATTTTAACCAAAGATATAGATTAATACCTTATTATTAATCAAAATACTATAATTGTAATTATCCTTATTTGTAATTATCTTTGGATAATTATAAATTATATAATTAAACCACATCATTTTTATATTTAATTCCAAAAATATAAATACACTTATGAAATCCTCCTAATGGAATCAAAATGCAAATAAATACTTTGAAAACTTAATACCTATTAAAAACCCCATAATTCTAATCCTTGATTTAACGTTAATTTCAAACTTAATCTTGTAAACATATATACATTCATTTGTGTACGTGTCACGTGTTAAACAAAACCAACCCGAATCTTACCAAATATATTTATTCGCAATAAACACATTTTAAAGACTTAGTTACAATTAATAATAGGTATTGATCGTGCTTGATCGTGCATTGCTTAATTCTTTGAAGTTCTTATTCATATACATTACATCAATCCAAGGTGAGTTTCCGTGGCCCCTTTTTTTATGCTTTTATAATTGTTTCAATGTTTTTCAAACTTGGGGGAAAAGTATGCTCACCCGTTTTCGATGCTGTACAATCTTACATACAATTTTCATACTTGGAATCAATGTGATACTATTCTTATATTCTAATACATACATGGTGTTATTCTATGATTCTTACAGCCATTAATTCCCGGGTTTGGGAACCAACGGATAGGTATTGGTAGTACTACTGGGTTGACACCCCCACCCTTCGACGATTGGTTAACTTGTGAGTTACCAACACAGCTGCCAGCAATCAGGCCAAGGGTGAATATATTCCGACGAACTTATATGCATAAACGTCATAGGGTTTGGTTGTCTTAAACACATGTTATGTGGTTTTTGCTTACAGTATGATTCCATATCAAATTCTATACAGCATCAACAACATGTTTTCAATTTAAACCTGCGGAACTCACCAACAATTATGTTGACCATTTTTGAGCATATCTTTTCAGGTAATCATAAACAAAGAGGATAGCTAGAGCTGATGCCTTAGCAGAGACCCCCAGGATTTCAATAGACTGCATTTGTATTGTATATCATTTACTGTTATATCTGAACACTGTGTATATGGATTTTTAGAATTATTAAGACTATGATAGTCGTGGAACTGACTAACCACGACACAAGTCACCATTGTGTCGGGGGACGTCATGACACGAGAAGTTTGCATGTATTATATCTCTGTATTTATACCAAGTGTTATGACGATCCCGTCCGTCGCATCCTCGTGTTTCCGCTATAAGCGGGGGTGTGACATCATCCTCCATCTCTCGGATCCTCTCTACTCTTTCTCTCATTTTCTCTCAACCGAGAGCACACACACACAAACATTCTTGTTCATCTCTACAATCCGAAGAACTACAACATTTCCAGCCTTCTCTCGAAGACCTTGTGCTCATCCTCGCATTCTAACCGGTCAATAGGTAAGTAGCAATGAACTCCCATTTACAAAATAATAACGTTTACACCTCCATCTTACTCCAAACATCATCCTCACTGTTCTAACAGGAGAATCGCAGCCCAAACCTCAACCCCTTTGGAACTCAATCTGCGTACGAGGTATCATTCTTCTAAACCTACGAACCCAAGGTCGATATACAAGGATTCTACCTTGTATATCCTCATCTTATGCGTTTAAACAACACTTAACCGTATGTTTATATAATTAAACCTTGTTAATCCATTTAGAACAATGAAACAACCACCCAAATACATATATATTTCTGGATTTAAGGTTATAAATGGTATAGTTGTATTTTGGAATGTAAACATAATAAATACACTAATGCAAATATTGTAAAACACCCGATGATAGTAGTATCCTGGCAAAACCGAGACTTGAGGATAGATTCCAGTAAGTATAGGACTTAAGACTACCTGGATTATGAATTCAAATGATTAGGAAAAAATGTAGTGAAAATGTGTTATAGCTATGATGCACTAGTTGGATGACCCGAAACGAGGAAATAACCAAGGAAACGGGTCAAAACATGAACAACTTAGACTCCAAGGATTTTCAGGCCCTAGAATAATTATTTCAGAAATAGAAACCGAGTTTGGTGAATTTTTGGGTTAATATGTAATTTTTACGAATTTATTAACAAAAGTCGAATTACCCGAAAACTAGAAATTGTGTTTTAATATCACCAATTAGAGTCTGAAAATTTGGGGTTAAAACAGATGCAAATAAACATTAAAAAGCGTAAGAAAATATTAGGGGGTCAAAAATGGTAAAAAGACAAACTTTGGGGTAGAAAATGTCAAATTCTGAAACTTGAGGGGCCAAAAGTGTAAATTCTGCATTTTTGCAGAATTTCAGCAAACTTACGACCAGAATATAATATTATGCTCATTCATACGATACTAAACTTATAAGAACCATTTAACTCGATGAAAAACACCCCAAAACCCTAACTTTCCTAAAAAGGAAACTTTGGATGCAAAACCTCTACGAAACAAAGCCACGCGCAACCTCACTATAAAATGACACTAAACTATGTTAGGAATCTATGGCTATTACTTAAATTATGATTATAGGGTGCTAGGACTTGAACTATCTGTTTGTGCATCCTGTCTGATATCAAGGTGAGTTCTCGTGTCCCCTTTTTATTTTAGTTTTTGGGGATGAAGCATGCTCTATTTTTATTTTTAAAGCTGAAAATATTATTTTGTGATATTATATAATGCTATGTTGTGGACTTGTTGATACCTGCTGATACATGAATCACAATCATTAATTCTTCTGTGAACCGCTTGTTTATATGGATAGATCTATTTGGGGAATCCCCCACACACAGTGGCTCCCGCTACAGGGAGGTACCCCCACTGGAGATCCGAAAGGGTCGTTGTGGCATGTGACAGGTTTTATAAGAAACAAACGTGGACCTTACTAGCAGGTACGATCCACATGCTATCAGGCTCAGCTTCTCCCTGCGGGGTTAACCGGTATAACATAACTTTAGAAGAGGCAAGCCGGGACTGAGTGCAGGGTTGGTTGTGATCCCACGACATATATCTTAAATATAATACTTTGATACACGAACTTTATGAGACTCCTTTATTTCTTTAAACGAAACCACTTGAACTCACCAACTTTTTAGTTGACACTTCTTCTTTTTTGAGCATGTTTCAGGTAACATATGATGGAGACCTAGCTTGTTTAGAGGATGCTTGGACGACCTAGTATCCCGACTTCATGGCATTATGGACCTTATGTAAAACTTTTGAACAATTTGTTAGGAATGACACTATAATTATGTACCTTGACATGAAACAATTGATGTAACCGGGCTAAGCCGTGTAGTCCCGGATTTTATTTTTAGCTATTGTAATGCCATGTGATTTTTCTCTACTTGTGTGCTCTTATGATGGTCTGCTTCCGCTGCCACGTTGTTGCTAGTCTGCGACGTCCCACCCACCTTGGGCCTGGGGTGTGACACAATCTTAGAGAATCCCTCTATGAATCGTCGGTAATATCCTGCTAACCCCAGGAATTGCCTTATCGCAGTCGGTGTCTTAGGTGTAGCCCAATTCTTTATCGCCACAATCTTGGCAGGATCAACATGTATTCCCTTCTCATTAACAACATGACCTAGGAATTGCACTTCACGTATCCAAAAGTCACACTTAGAGAATTTGGCGTACAGTTGCTCATTCTTCAACAATTCCAAGATCAATCGTAGATGCTCTTCATGGTCCTCCTTGGTCTTAGAGTATATCAGTATGTCATCGATAAACACAATAACAAACTGATCGAGATAGGGTTTGCACACGCGATTCATGAGGTCTATGAATACCGCAGGTGCATTAGTCAACCCAAAAGGCATGACCAAGAACTCGTAATGACCATAACGAGTACGGAATGCGGTTTTGGAGATGTCCTCCTCACGAACTCGGAGTTGATGATAACCAGACCTCAAGTCGATCTTCGAATAATAGCTTGATCCCTGAAGCTGATCAAACAAGTCGTCGATACGAGGTAGAGGATATCGGTTCTTGACTGTGACTTTGTTTAATTCTCTATAATCGATGCACATTCGGAAAGTGTCGTCCTTCTTCTTAACAAAGAGAACAGGGGCTCCCTAAGGTGATGAGCTAGGTCGGATAAAGCCCTTATCTAAAAGCTCCTGAAGTTGTGATGACAACTCCTGTAATTCGTTTGGTGCTAATCGATAAGGTGCTCTAGCAATCGGGGCTGCACCGGGAGTCAGTTCGATTTGAAATTCCACTTGGCGATGAGGTAGTAGTCCAGGAAGATCCTCTGGAAACACCTCTGGAAAATCTCTTACCACAGGAATTTCTTCTATTTTCTTTTCCTCGGACTGCTTGTCGGTGACGAGTGCCAGAATAGCCACACGCCCTTTTTGTAACAACTTTTGCGCCTTCATGTAAGAGATAATACCCATTACTGCACCACTCCTATCGCCTTGGACTATAAGAATTTCATCACCAACAGGGATTCGTATGATCTTCTCGTGACATATGACTTCTGCTTGCTTATTAGAGAGCCAATCCATGCCTACCACAACGTCGAAACTTCCTAGTGTAACAGGCATAAGATCTATAGCGAAAGTATGACCAGCGAGTTCTATCTTACAATCTCTAAGAATGTGTGTTACATGGATTTGTTTACCGTCAGCCAATTCTACGGTATATTTGGATTCTAAGGCAGAAGGAATATCACTTAGAAGACTACAGAACTTTAAGGATATGAAACTCCTATCGGCTCCAGTATCAAATAGTATAGAAGCAAAACAACCATTCAGGGGAAACGTACCAGTAACCACATTCTGGTCATCCCTTGCCTCGCCGGAACCGATCACGAATGCGCGACCCTTGGCATTGCCCCCGTTATTATCCTTGTTTCCACTCTTCAGCTTCGGGCAATCCTTCCGGTAATGACCCTCCTTACCACACTCAAAACAACTCCTAGTCGCTCCGCCCTGGCGTTGTTGTTGAGGTTGTTGCTGAGTCATCAGCTCGCTCCTGCAATCTTTGGCAGCATGACCCATCTTTCCACACCTTAGACAACGGATGCGGTCACACTGGCCATGGTGGTGGAAGTTGCATGTCCTATATGTTTGTGTTTCCCTGTCACGTCTCGCAAGACAGTGACAAATGTTAGGTCAATAATGCACCCGTTTGACCTCCAATCAAGCTAGCGCGACTAGCCCGGGCGGGTTTGTCAGACCCAGTAGTACTACTCAGTATTACCTCGCTAATCCCATTACTAACGGTTCGAGCGTGTCAGGACTGTTTGTGTGTTTACACTAACGTAACAGGCGATATCAATAATACTGGCAACCATTCATAAAATATGTTTGCATGTTTTCTTCCCCAAAAAGGAAAGAAAGTAAAAAGGGGCCGTGAAACTCACCTTAATTTGCAAAGCAGATATCACAGCAAAAGTAAGTACTTTTAAAGTTCCAAAGAGCCTGAGTTATCATATAAAACTCATGTTATTAACTAAGTCGTAATGATAGGTAACTAGTTACGCGCTCTCGGACATCTGACACGTAGCCCCAAGTCTCATGCATGATTAGTCAAATACGTCACTTTAAGTGGTATTTATTACTTGTAAAATTATTTATAAAACCAAAAGCTTATAACATTTCCATCAAATATTAATTTGTTTTCATTAATGAATATTATTATCAATTAAACTTACATGCATGATTACTTTACATTCCGATGAAATTTCATGCTAAATCTAACATACAAATCAAACACACTATTAAAACACATCATCCATGATCACCATTTTCATACTTGCATATACACGTAATAACCTACTTAACCCACTTTATGAAACTCACACACACACGACACATGGATCATAGCACACACTTAGAAAAAAATTTTGATTCCATTAATTAATTATTTTGATTAATTTTTGTTTTGCCCACTACCACTAACATTTAAGTATGTATATTCCCCATCCATGTATGTACTACACACATACCCATCTGCCAAATAAAACATACTTCCTTAATTCATGTGCAGCACATTACCACATGTATACTCATGAATTACACACACATACATGCATGTACTATTACCTAAACATCACCCCAAGAACCCACGGTCAACCCAAGTACCTTAAACCAAGAACACACATTCACTTCCATCACACACACACCTTTATATATATATATATCCATATACAGAATACATAAATATATATATGTATACAAAGGTGTGCACACTCCCACAATAACCCACACAACAACACGATCAGTTACATATATATACATACGGCTAGTGTTAATGAACCCGGCTGCGACCTCCCAACCGAGTACCATTACCACCCAACTAACCAAAGCCGATGCCACCTAATCGACATACCAGTAGTACTACTCAATTCCATACTTAGAGGCATGACTTAGACACGGTTACATGGATCAAATCTTAATTATCAAACTATCACCTAGACATACCATTAGTTTGTATGTCCCACACCCAATAGGGGCGGAGAATCCCGCTCGCTCACAACCAACGCTTACACTTGATCCTTCACTCGCGGAGTGAAAGCAACAACGATTTGAATCAAACATTTCCATGATTGGAACACGAAACTCTTTTCTAACACACGCGATAAGGTTAACGATGACAAACAAAAAGAACAATACCTCACTCTTCCAACTCTCTCACACTTGTTATTATTCCCAACATATCCTATCCTCTACACTAGTCCGAGCAGTAAATGAGGGACAACTAAGATATTCAAGTCGATTAGAGAATCGGACTTAGACATCCAAACACCTAGAACTTCGAAGGGAAAAAAGGGTCAAATTGTCTTGATTCCCGTTATTCTTGTGACACCCTACACATATCCCACATCGGCCGTGGACAGGAGAGATTCCTGGTTCATAAGGAATGTCTGACCTCTAATATCAACAACGCGTTTTGGGCGTATTGGCTGTGGATGAGAGGAGAACTCCACAGTTAAGCGTGCTCAGGTGGGAGCAATCCAGGGATGGGTGACCTCCCTGGGAAGTTTTCACCCGGGCAACCAAAAGCAAATCCGTGAGCTCCTCATGGGCGAAGCGGACAATATTGTTGGTGTGAGAGACCGGGTGTGACAGAATGGTATCAGAGCCACTCCTGTGTCGTTCGGGGTGTGGGACATACCTCACCAAGGATGGTGACTTCTCGGGCTCATCGAGGACGATGAGTCCAAACAGGGGGTGCTTGTGACACCCTACACATATCCCACATCGGCCGTGGACAGGAGAGATTCCTGGTTCATAAGGAATGTCTGACCTCTAATATCAACAACGCGTTTTGGGCGTATTGGCTGTGGATGAGAGGAGAACTCCACAGTTAAGCGTGCTCAGGTGGGAGCAATCCAGGGATGGGTGACCTCCCTGGGAAGTTTTCACCCGGGCAACCAAAAGCAAATCCGTGAGCTCCTCATGGGCGAAGCGGACAATATTGTTGGTGTGAGAGGCCGGGTGTGACAAACGTTTAATGCAAAGTGAATAAATCTGATAAATGCATGTCCTGAGTGCGTTCCTTAATCGTGCATCACGAGCTTAAGCGTTCCTGTTACCTGAGAAAACATGCTAAAATGTGTCAACATAAAGTTGGTGAGTTCACAGGTTTAATCAACCAGAAATATGTTCGTAAGCGTTCAATGGTTTGCGTTTCAATGGTTTAGTATATATTGCATATCGTTAGGTAGCTAGCCTCTGTTCTTGTTACTTAGCGTTTCGAACCGAAGCTGACTGTGTACGTCCTATATGTGTTTGTTGTATCCCCGTCACGTCTCGCAAGACCGTGACAAATGTTAGGTCAATAATGCACCCGTTTGACCTCCAATCAAGCTAGCGCGACTAGCCCGGGCGGGGTTTGTCAGACCCAGTAGTACTACTCAGTATTACCTCGCTAATCCCATTACTAACGGTTCGAGCGTGTCAGGACATGTTTGTGTGTTTACACTAACGTAACAGGCGATATCAATAATACTGGCAACCATTCATAAAATATGTTTGCATGTTTTTCCCCAAAAAGGAAAGAAAGTAAAAAGGGGCCGTGAAACTCACCTTAATTTGCAAAGCAGATATCACAGCAAAAGTAAGTACTTTTAAAGTTCCAAAGAGCCTGAGTTATCATCTAAAACTCATGTTACTAACTAAGTCGTAATGATAGGTAACTAGTTACGCGCTCTCGGACATCTGACACGTAGCCCCAAGTCTCATGCATGATTAGTCAAATACGTCACTTTAAGTGGTATTTATTACTTGTAAAATTATTTATAAAACCAAAAGCTTATAACATTTCCATCAAATATTAATTTGTTTTCATTAATGAATATTATTATCAATTAAACTTACATGCATGATTACTTTACATTCCGATGAAATTTCATGCTAAATCTAACATACAAATCAAACACACTATTAAAACACATCATCCATGATCACCATTTTCATACTTGCATATACACGTAATAACCTACTTAACCCACTTTATGAAACTCACACACACACGACACATGGATCATAGCACACACTTAGAAAAAAATTTTGATTCCATTAATTAATTATTTTGATTAATTTTTGTTTTTGCCCACTACCACTAACATTTAAGTATGTATATTCCCCATCCATGTATGTACTACACACATACCCATCTGCCAAATAAAACATACTTCCTTAATTCATGTGCAGCACATTACCACATGTATACTCATGAATTACACACACATACATGCATGTACTATTACCTAAACATCACCCCAAGAACCCACGGTCAACCCAAGTACCTTAAACCAAGAACACACATTCACTTCCATCACACACACACCTTTATATATATATATATATATCCATATACAGAATACATAAATATATATATGTATACAAAGGTGTGCACACTCCCACAATAACCCACACAACAACACGATCAGTTACATATATATACATACGGCTAGTGTTAATGAACCCGGCTGCGACCTCCCAACCGAGTACCATTACCACCCAACTAACCAAAGCCGATGCAACCTAATCGACCACCCACCGGGCGACCACGAAACTCTCACAACCATCGAGAGCGGAACCGTACCGACACTAAAACGAGAACATAACGAAAGAACTTACCGTATCAGGTCGCAACGATTATGGCTTGCGGTTGTCGGACAATCGCGCTTCGCAGAGAGAGGAGACCGAGACTGCTTGGTTGCCGGACTACGAAAGAGAGAAGGAGGAGATCGATGGAGGGTTGCAGTCATCGAGAACCTCTCGGGAATAGTTGCCGGAAGTGAGTTGATCGGACGGGAAGAAGATGTTGTTGCCGGAGGGTGATGGAGGGGCTGCTGTTACAAGGTATTAATGATTGGGAAGGTTGCGAATGGGATGAGGACTGAAATGGAGGCATGCAATCGTGGGTGGGGGTGCAGAATATATGAAATCATGGGATTTGCGCTGTAAAGGGGGATGATGTTGGGTGGTGGAATAGTTGTTTTGTATTATATTGTGTGAAGAGTATGGATGTACATGGCTAACTTTTGGGTGCAGGTTCATAGCATTGTGTGTGTGTTTTGTTTGTGTGTGTGTTCATGTATCTATGTTATTATACTAACGTTTAATTGAGATCAACTTAATTATAATTCTATTCTAATAATAATTAAGATTTTGAACTAATAATAATGTCGAATAACGTTGACAGATAGTAATGATAATGGAACAGTCGAAACGGTGTTAACCTAAAATATACGGGTTGTCACATTATCCCCTTGTTGAAGGAATTTTCGTCCCGAAAATTAGAATACAATAACACCGAACGTCAGGTCTAACAACAACAATAGAAGGGTGTTCAGCTCGCTTGGGTTTCTTGAATTTCTTAAGAAGTGGAAGTCTGATTGTTGAATAGTTGTGGATACTTCTTCTTCATCTGGTCCTCGCGTTCCCAGGTGAACTCTGGTCCACGCTTTGAGTTCCATCTAACGCGCACATGGGGATCTTGCTGCGCTTTAGGGTTTTGACTTCTCGATCCATAATTTCCACTGGTTCCTCGATAAAACGTAGTTGTTGTCAACATGTACCTCGTCTAACGGAACGATGAGAGTTTCGTCAGCAAGGCATTTCCTCAGGTTTGAAACATGGAACACATCATGTACTCCACTGAGTTCTTCAGGTAAGTTCAACTGGTAGGCTACGGGACCAACCCGTTTGACAATCTCAAACGGTCCTACGTACCTAGGGTTTAGTTTTCCACGTTTCCCGAAACGAATCACGTCCTTCCAAGGTGACACTTTCAAAAGTACTTTGTCACCAATCTGAAACTCCAATGGCTTACGACGCTTGTCAGCGTAACTCTTTTGTCGGTCACGTGCTGCTGCCATACGGTTACGGATCTGTACGATCTTCTCAGTCGTCTCGTGCACGAGTTCAGGACCGGTAAGTTGACTTTCCCCAACTTCCACACTGGAATTTTCGGTTGTTGGAGCAAACCGGATGGCCTTTGATATTCCACCTTAACCTTAGAACAGGTTAAACATCTGCTTACATAAGTGGCAATATCAGCTTTCCTATTTGGGCCACCAGTATAGGATCTTCAAATCCTGATACATCTTATCCGAACCAGGATGAATAGAATATCGTGACTTGTGGGCTTCATCCATTATCAGCTCTCGTAGGTCTCCATAGAAAAGAACCCATATTCGTTCCATGAAGTAACGAATTCCGTCAGGTTTGACCTCTAATTGTTTCTCCATGCCTCGCAGTGACTCGGCTTTCAGATTCTCCGTCTTCAAAGCCTCAGATTGAGAAGCTTTGATTTGCACTGGTAAGTCAGAGTGGATAGTCATTTGCAATACGCGCACCCGACGAGGCTTTAGGGTTTCCTTACGACTAAGGGCATCGGCTACCACATTGGCCTTGCCTGGATGATACTTGATCGCGCAGTCGTAGTCGTTCAATAACTCGACCCAACGACGTTGTCTCATGTTCAGCTCATTTTGTTCAAAGATGTGCTGGAGACTCTTGTTATCGGTGTAAATGGTGCACTTGGTACCGTACAAGTAGTGTCTCCATATCTTGAGTGCAAACACAACGGCTCCTAATTCTAAGTCATGTGTCGTGTAGTTTTTCTCGTGAACTTTCAATTGACGGGAAGCGTAAGCAATCACCTTCTCGCGTTGCATTAGCACACAACCGAGACCTTGAATAGAAGCATCACAGCAAACTACAAAATCGTCTGTTCCCTCAGGCAGGGATAGAATCGGTGCCGTACAGAGTTTCTGCTTCAGAACCTGGAATGCGGATTCATGCTTGTCACCCTAATTGTATGCAGTTCCTTTATGAGTTAACGCGGTGATAGGTTGAGCAATCTTTGAAATCCCTTCGATGAATCGTCGATAATAGCCAGCCAACCCAAGAAACTGTCGTACCTCAGTCGGAGTCTTAGGTGTCGCCCAGTTCTTGATGGCTTCTATTTTTGTCGGGTCCATATGTATTCCTTTCTCACTGACCACATGACCCAAGAATTGGACCTCTCGTATCCAGAAGTCACACTTTGAAAATTTAGCACTCAATTGTTCCCGTTTCAGCAGGTCTAAATCAGTCTAAGGTGCTCCTCGTGTTCTTCCTTATTATTTGAATAAATAAGGATGTCATCGATGAAGAAGATGACAAACTTGTCTAAATAGAGTTTACACACTTGGTTCATGAGGTCCATGAAAACCGTTGGCGCGTTGGTCAACCCGAATGGCAAAACCAAAAACTCGTAGTGGTCATACTAGTTAAGTCTACTGGAAATACTTCCGGGAAGTCTCTGACAACTGGAATATCTTTAACACGCTTCTCATCTGCCTTCTTCTCTGTAATTAGTGTCAGTAGAGAGAAATCCCTTTTCTTGAGACATATATGCACCTTCACGTTTGAGATGATGCCAACCACAACACCAACCCTGTCATCTTCTACCGTAGGTTTTCCATCACTAAGGACAGGTAACTTAATTAGTTTGTTTCCACAAATGATCTATGTTTGGTTTTTGGACAACCAATCCATTTTGACCACAACATCGTAGCTACCATGGATAATAGAAATCAGACTTATATCAAACGATTATCTAGACAGACCTAGATTACAATTACCAAGCACATGGGTGGCAGTTATAGTTCTACCATCGGTAAATTTTATGGTAGGTTTTGGAAATTAAACTGGTAAGAACTACCTCTAGCAGTGCACTCAAGTTACTAGGCATGAAACTTCTATCGGTACTCAAATGAGATAATGCTGAAGCAGAACTACCATTTCTGCTGGTTTCTTATCTTCTTGAGCCTTGGGCGGTTTCCCTTTAATGCATGGGTTTTCTGCACTCATAACATCCTCTTTGTGATTCTTGTGGCTGAAGAGACTTGGCCGGGATGTTCACGCCACAGTTCTTGAAGGTATAGCCAAATTTCCGCAGAGCACTCTCAAATGTTCTTGTTGTACAACCCATGGAGATTATAGTTGTATTTGTTGCTTATAATGGAAAGGTGAAGATGTAATGGACGAGGTCGTCATAATATCTTGCTATTTGGTCCCACGCCAAACGTAGTCAGCCAGAAAAAAAATCCGATTGGATTTTCACCACCAGGGAGACAAACAATGTAACGTACGCTTAAACATGATAGATATCATATGAAATGAATGCTGGAACGCTGAAATTACCAAGACTCTAAGTCTTAAGATCAATCCAATGAACAAGGACTACATGTGCCAAGAATATTATCACTTTATTGCAACTTTTGAAGATCTGGCACAATGTAGATGGATAGTGTTACACGAACATCGAAATGCTAAAAAGAGCACGTCTCATAGAGAATAGGGCTAATGTCATAACACGAATCTCATTAAGGCTCGGGGTAGATGATAACTTTCATGCTAGTAGGAATGAAGGATTTGTTTGCATATCAATAGTGTGGCTTTGTGTTGATTTCGAGGCCTCATGCCTCTAAGTATGGAATTGAGAATTTGTACCGACCGTATCCGTTATCACCCAATAGAGTTGCCAGAGTTCTCATGCACGATTTTAGAATAGAATTATAATTAAGTTGATCTCGACGATTATGGAATTGAGTAGTACTACTCAGTATTAGAGGTTAGTTTGTTTCCACAAATGATCTATGTTTGGTTTTTGGACAACCAATCCATTTTGACCACAACATCGTAGCTACCATGGATAATAGAAATCAGACTTATATCAAACGATTATCTAGACAGACCTAGATTACAATTGTTCCAATAGACTGCTTTCACCCTCAATTTCCACAAACGGGGTTTTACCGTTAGGCGTGTGACATACCAGGATCTCAGACACGGTCATATCAAACGACACTATATGAGTTTAAAAGTAAACTTTTGACTTGAATCAGAGTTGCATAAATAAAACGAAAAAAACAGTGCGGAAGCGAAAGTATTAAATGTAAACAATACTGATAGTCTAAAAATGCTATGTCAAAACAACGTTTAATGCAAAGTGAATAAATCTGATGAATGCATGTCCTGAGTGCGTTCCTTAATCGTGCATCACGAGCTTAAGCGTTCCTGTTACCTGAGAAAACATGCTAAAATGTGTCAACATAAAGTTGGTGAGTTCACAGGTTTTATCACAGAATAAAATGTTTATAACTGTTCGACTGTCTGTAATTGTTCAACTGTCCGAATGGTTTAGTAATTAAAGCATATCGATAGGTAGCTAGCCTATAATCATGTTACTTAGTGTTTCGAACCGAAGCTGACTGTTTGCATGTCCTATATGTTTGTGTTTCCCCGTCACGTCTCGCAAGACAGTGACAAATGTTAGGTCAATAATGCACCCGTTTGACCTCCAATCAAGCTAGCGCGACTAGCCCGGGCGGGGTTTGTCAGACCCAGTAGTACTACTCAGTATTACCTCGCTAATCCCATTACTAACGGTTCGAGCGTGTCAGGATTGTTTGTGTGTTTACACTAACGTAACAGGCGATATCAATAATACTGGCAACCATTCATAAAATATGTTTGCATGTTTTCTCCCCCAAAAAGGAAAGAAAGTAAAAAGGGCCGTGAAACTCACCTTGATTGTGTTGCAAGGTAATAATGTTCGCACGACGATTTGAATTTCAGTTAACCTGTGTTTCGTTTAGTATGAACATAGTTAATGTTACTTATTATTTACGAGTTTATAATATGTTTAACGTTTAGAATATGGATTAAGGTTTTGATAGAATTATGTGTTTTGTTTCAGTAATTAGATTTATAAAGTAATTATCGTAGTTCTATTTGGTAAATTATTAAGTGTTTTATAAATGAATTTTGATGTAACGATGATGTTCAACATGTAATTAAATCCGTATAATTACCGAATAATAATTACATAAATATTATTCAAAACAGTTTGTTTAAAGTATATTTTATAAAATAAATCGTATTTGTAAATAATTTGGTAAACTTTAATATACTCCAGGAAATTATTCAATGCTCAAAAATATAAACCAGGTTTATAAAAATTATTTTTATAATTTTTATATTTTTTCTGTAATTTTTAGAAGTCCAAAAAGCCTTTTATAAACCCGAATGGCAAAACCAAAAACTCGTAGTGGTCATACTAGTTAAGTCTACTGGAAATACTTCCGGGAAGTCTCTGACAACTGGAATATCTTTAACACGCTTCTCATCTGCCTTCTTCTCTGTAATTAGTGTCAGTAGAGAGAAATCCCTTTTCTTGAGACATATATGCACCTTCACGTTTGAGATGATGCCAACCACAACACCAACCCTGTCATCTTCTACCGTAGGTTTTCCATCACTAAGGACAGGTAACTTAATTAGTTTGTTTCCACAAATGATCTATGTTTGGTTTTTGGACAACCAATCCATTTTGACCACAACATCGTAGCTACCATGGATAATAGAAATCAGACTTATATCAAACGATTATCTAGACAGACCTAGATTACAATTGCCAAGCACATGGGTGGCAGTTATAGTTCTACCATCGGTAAATTTTATGGTAGGTTTTGGAAATTAAACTGGTAAGAACTACCTCTAGCAGTGCACTCAAGTTACTAGGCATGAAACTTCTATCGGTACTCAAATGAGATAATGCTGAAGCAGAACTACCATTTCTGCTGGTTTCTTATCTTCTTGAGCCTTGGGCGGTTTCCCTTTAATGCATGGGTTTTCTGCACTCATAACATCCTCTTTGTGATTCTTGTGGCTGAGGAGACTTGGCCGGGATGTTCACGCCACAGTTCTTGAAGGTATAGCCAAATTTCCGCAGAGCACTCTCAAATGTTCTTGTTGTACAACCCATGGAGATTATAGTTGTATTTGTTGCTTATAATGGAAAGGTGAAGATGTAATGGACGAGGTCGTCATAATATCTTGCTATTTGGTCCCACGCCAAACGTAGTCAGCCAGAAAAAAAAATCCGATTGGATTTTCACCACCAGGGAGACAAACAATGTAACGTACGCTTAAACATGATAGATATCATATGAAATGAATGCTGGAACGCTGAAATTACCAAGACTCTAAGTCTTAAGATCAATCCAATGAACAAGGACTACATGTGCCAAGAATATTATCACTTTATTGCAACTTTTGAAGATCTGGCACAATGTAGATGGATAGTGTTACACGAACACCGAAATGCTAAAAAGAGCACGTCTCATAGAGAATAGGGCTAATGTCATAACACGAATCTCATTAAGGCTCGGGGTAGATGATAACTTTCATGCTAGTAGGAATGAAGGATTTGTTTGCATATCAATAGTGTGGCTTTGTGTTGATTTCGAGGCCTCATGCCTCTAAGTATGGAATTGAGAATTTGTACCGACCGTATCCGTTATCACCCAATAGAGTTGCCAGAGTTCTCATGCACGACAAATTACAATTACGTGTGCACCCGTGATTCTAATTTGTTTTGCATGGTCACACATGGTTCCTCCTATTCGAGATAACATACCTTGTCGAGTACCGAGTGTTATCAATGATAGAAACATCAAAGATATATTTGTTATACCAAGAGTCAAATAACTAAGATTGTACTAAGGTCGTACAAGTGATTTGGTTAAAATAATAACGGGAATCAAGACAATTTGACCCTTTTTCCCTTCGAAGTTCTAGGTGTTTGGATGTCTAAGTCCGATTCTCTAATCGAATTGAATATCTTAGTTGTCCCTCATTTACTGCTCGGACTAGTGTAGAGGATAGGATATGTTGGGAATAGTAACAAGTGTGAGAGAGTTGGAAGAGTGAGGTATTGTTCTTTTTGTTTGTCATCGTTAACCTTATCGCGTGTGTTAGAAAAGAGTTTCGTGTTCCAATCATGGAAATGTTTGATTCAATTCGTTGTTGCTTTCACTCCGCGAGTGAAGGATCAAGTGTAAGCGTTGGTTGTGAGCGAGCGGGATTCTCCGCCCCTCTGTTAGCCGGTAATGACACACATGTCATACCCATAGTGTTATGTTTGCTCAGCAGTGTAATGTCAATACACCAGAAGGTTGTTTGCACAATAGTGGTAACCATGTAAAAGTGTCTGTGTAATACTAGTGTTGTGTCTAAGGCTATAGTCTAGATGCAATGCAATCCTAGTTCCCTATAACCTGTGGCTCTGATACCAATCTGTCACACCCTCAATTTCCACAAACGGGGTTTTACCGTTATGCGTGTGACATACCAGGATCTCAGAAACGGTCATATCAAACGACACTATATGAGTTTAAAAGTAAACTTTTGACTTGAATCAGAGTTGCATAAATAAAACGAAAAAACAGTGCGGAAGTGAAAGTATTAAATGTAAACAATACTGATAGTCTAAAAATGCTATGTCAAAACAACGTTTAATGCAAAGTGAATAAATCTGATGAATGCATGTCCTGAGTGCGTTCCTTAATCGTGCATCACGAGCTTAAGCGTTCCTGTTACCTGAGAAAACATGCTAAAATGTGTCAACATAAAGTTAGTGAGTTCACAGGTTTAATCAACCAGAAATGTGTTCGTAAGCGTTCAATGGTTTGTGTTTCAATGGTTTAGTATATATTGCATATCGTTAGGTAGCTAGCCTCTGTTCTTGTTACTTAGCGTTTCGAACCGAAGCTGACTGTTTACTTCCTATATGTGTTTGTTGTATCCCCGTCACGTCTCGCAAGACCGTGACAAATGTTAGGTCAATAATGCACCCGTTTGACCTCCAATCAAGCTAGCGCGACTAGCCCGGGCGGGGTTTGTCAGACCCAGTAGTACTACTCAGTATTACCTTGCTAATCCCATTACTAACTGTTCGAGCGTGTCAGGACATGTTTGTGTGTTTACACTAACATAACAGGCGATATCAATAATACTGGCAACCATTCATAAAATATGTTTGCATGTTTTCTCCCCCAAAAAGGAAAGAAAGTAAAAAGGGGCCGTGAAACTCACCTTAATTTGCAAAGCAGATATCACAGCAAAAGTAAGTACTTTTAAAGTTCCAAAGAGCCTGAGTTATCATATAAACTCATGTTACTAACTAAGTCGTAATGATAGGTAACTTGTTACGCGCTCTCGGACATCTGACACGTAGCCCCAAGTCTCATGCATGATTAGTCAAATACGTCACTTTAAGTGGTATTTATTACTTGTAAAATTATTTATAAAACCAAAAGCTTATAACATTTCCATCAAATATTAATTTGTTTTCATTAATGAATATTATTATCAATTAAACTTATATGCATGATTACTTTACATTCCGATGAAATTTCATGCTAAATCTAACATACAAATCAAACACACTATTAAAACACATCATCCATGATCACCATTTTCATACTTGCATATACACGTAATAACCTACTTAACCCACTTTATGAAACTCACACACACACGACACATGGATCATAGCACACACTTAGAAAAAATTTTGATTCCATTAATTAATTATTTTGATTAATTTTTGTTTTTGCCCACTACCACTAACATTTAAGTATGTATATTCCCCATCCATGTATGTACTACACACATACCCATCTGCCAAATAAAACATACTTCCTTAATTCATGTGCAGCACATTACCACATGTATACTCATGAATTACACACACATACATGCATGTACTATTACCTAAACATCACCCCAAGAACCCACGGTCAACCCAAGTACCTTAAACCAAGAACACACATTCACTTCCATCACACACACACCTTTATATATATATATATCCATATACAGAATACATAAATATATATATGTATACAAAGGTGTGCACACTCCCACAATAACCCACACAACAACACGATCAGTTACATATATATACATACGGCTAGTGTTAATGAACCCGGCTGCGACCTCCCAACCGAGTACCATTACCACCCAACTAACCAAAGCCAATGCCACCTAATCGACCACCCAACCGGGCGACCACGAAACTCTCACAACCATCGAGAGCGGAACCCTACCGACACTAAAACGAGAACATAACGAAAGAACTTACCGTATCAGGTCGCAACGATTATGGCTTGCGGTTGTCGGACAATCGCGCTTCGCAGAGAGAGGAGACCGAGACTGCTTGGTTGCCGGACTACGAAAGAGAGAAGGAGGAGATCGATGGAGGGTTGCAGAGAGAGGAGACCGAGACTGCTTGTGTTGTGTTTTGTTTGTGTGTGTGTGTTTTGTTGTTGGGTGTTGTTATCTATGTTATGATACTTATTATTAGTTTGTATGTCGAATAACTCGACCAAATTAAGATTATCTAAACATAAGGGCATCGGCTACCACATTGGCCTTGCCTGGATGATAATTGATCGCGCAGTCGTAGTCGTTCAATAACTCGACCCAACGACGTTGTCTCATGTTCAGCTCATTTTGTTCAAAGATGTGCTGGAGACTCTTGTTATCGGTGTAAATGGTGCACTTGGTACCGTACAAGTAGTGTCTCCATATCTTGAGTGCAAACACAACGGCTCCTAATTCTAAGTCATGTGTCGTGTAGTTTTTCTCGTGAACTTTCAATTGACGGGAAGCGTAAGCAATCACCTTCTCGCGTTGCATTAGCACACAACCGAGACCTTGAATAGAAGCATCACAGTAAACTACAAAATCGTCTGTTCCCTCAGGCAGGGATAGAATCGGTGCCGTACAGAGTTTCTGCTTCAGAACCTGGAATGCGGATTCTTGCTTGTCACCCTAATTGTATGCAGTTCCTTTATGAGTTAACGCGGTGATAGGTTGAGCAATCTTTGAAAACCCTTCGATGAATCGTCGATAATAGCCAGCCAACCCAAACGAATTGACATACCATTGGTACGTATTATTATTAGAATAGAATTATAATTAAGTTGATCTCAATTAAACGTTAGTATAATAACATAGATACATGAACACACACACAAACAAAACACACACACAATGCTATGAACCTGCACCCAAAAGTTAGCCATGTACATCCATACTCTTCACACAATATAATACAAAACAACTATTCCACCACCCAACATCATCCCCCTTTACAGCGCAAATCCCATGATTTCATATATTCTGCACCCCCACCCACGATTGCATGCCTCCATTTCAGTCCTCATCCCATTCGCAACCTTCCCAATCATTAATACCTTGTAACAGCAGCCCCTCCATCACCCTCCGGCAACAACATCTTCTTCCCGTCCGATCAACTCACTTCCGGCAACTATTCCCGAGAGGTTCTCGACGACTGCAACCCTCCATCGATCTCCTCCTTCTCTCTTTCGTAGTCCGGCAACCAAGCAGTCTCGGTCTCCTCTCTCTGCGAAGCGCGATTGTCCGACAACCGCAAGCCATAATCGTTGCGACCTGATACGGTAAGTTCTTTCGTTATGTTCTCGTTTTAGTGTCGGTACGGTTCCGCTCTCGATGGTTGTGAGAGTTTCGTGGTCGCCCGGTTGGGTGGTCGATTAGGTGGCATCGGCTTTGGTTAGTTGGGTGGTAATGGTACTCGGTTGGGAGGTCGCAGCCGGGTTCATTAACACTAGCCGTATGTATATATATGTAACTGATCGTGTTGTTGTGTGGGTTATTGTGGGAGTGTGCACACCTTTGTATACATATATATATTTATGTATTCTGTATATGGATATATATATATATATATATATATAAAGGTGTGTGTGTGATGGAAGTGAATGTGTGTTCTTGGTTTAAGGTACTTGGGTTGACCGTGGGTTCTTGGGGTGATGTTTAGGTAATAGTACATGCATGTATGTGTGTGTAATTCATGAGTATACATGTGGTAATGTGCTGCACATGAATTAAGGAAGTATGTTTTATTTGGCAGATGGGTATGTGTGTAGTACATACATGGATGGGGAATATACATACTTAAATGTTAGTGGTAGTGGGCAATAACAAAAATTAATCAAAATAATTAATTAATGGAATCAAAATTTTTTTCTAAGTGTGTGCTATGATCCATGTGTCGTGTGTGTGTGAGTTTCATAAAGTGGGTTAAGTAGGTTATTACGTGTATATGCAAGTATGAAAATGGTGATCATGGATGATGTTTTAATAGTGTGTTTGATTTGTATGTTAGATTTAGCATGAAATTTCATCGGAATGTAAAGTAATCATGCATGTAAGTTTAATTGATAATAATATTCATTAATGAAAACAAATTAATATTTGATGGAAATGTTATAAGCTTTTGGTTTTATAAATAATTTTACAAGTAATAAATACCACTTAAAGTGACGTATTTGACTAATCATGCATGAGACTTGGGGCTACGTGTCAGATGTCCGAGAGCGCGTAACTAGTTACCTATCATTACGACTTAGTTAGTAACATGAGTTTTATATGATAACTCAGGCTCTTTGGAACTTTAAAAGTACTTACTTTTGCTGTGATATCTGCTTTGCAAATTAAGGTGAGTTTCACGGCCCCTTTTTACTTTCTTTCCTTTTTGGGGGAGAAAACATGCAAACATATTTTATGAATGGTTGCCAGTATTATTGATATTGCCTGTTACGTTAGTGTAAACACACAAACATGTCCTGACACGCTCGAACCGTTAGTAATGGGATTAGCGAGGTAATACTGAGTAGTACTACTGGGTCTGACAAACCCCGCCCGGGCTAGTCGCGCTAGCTTGATTGGAGGTCAAACGGGTGCATTATTGACCTAACATTTGTCACGGTCTTGCGAGACGTGACGGGGATACAACAAACACATATAAGACGTAAACAGTCAGCTTCGGTTCGAAACGCTAAGTAACAAGAACAGAGGCTAGCTACCTAACGATATGCAATATATACTAAACCATTGAAACGCAAACCATTGAACGCTTACGAACACATTTCTGGTTGATTAAACCTGTGAACTCACCAACTTTATGTTGACACATTTTAGCATGTTTTCTCAGGTAACAGGAACGCTTAAGCTCGTGATGCACGATTAAGGAACGCACTCAGGACATGCATTCATCAGATTTATTCACTTTGCATTAAACGTTGTTTTGACATAGCATTTTTAGACTATCAGTATTGTTTACATTTAATACTTTCGCTTCCGCACTGTTTTTTCGTTTTATTTATGCAACTCTGATTCAAGTCAAAAGTTTACTTTTAAACTCATATAGTGTCGTTTGATATGACCGTGTCTGAGATCCTGGTATGTCACAAGCCTAACGGTAAAACTCCGTTTGTGGAAATTGAGGGTGTGACATACGAGTTCACCCTCTTTATCGAACTTTCGGGTTGATTATGTGTGTGATTACGCACAATTTAAGTTAAATTGATGCTTTGATTATGATTAGCATTATGTTTACGCGTTCCAGGTTAGCTAATTGCATCAATTAATCGGGTTTCCATTTGAGTTTGATTCGGTTCTAAATGGGGTAATCGGGATTGATTGAAACCGCGTAATTGGGGTCGATTTTCGAATGGTAAGGATGTCATAGACTCGAATCAGTCATGCGAGATTGGTGGGGGGTTTGATTGGATTGAAAACGCGTTATTTGGGGTGTGAGTGTTCGCCGGAGAACGGCCGGAAAAGTGGCCGGAGGTGGGGGTGGGGGTCGACGGGTTGGGTGATGGGTTTTAAAGTGTTTTTACACTTTGCCCCCCTAAGGTTTATGTGGTTATCATTTTATATCAAAGTTTTAAAATAAGTTTTTTAAATATTGCATTTTCAACCCAAAACTTAATGGGATTAAATACTAGATTTATTATTATTATTTATTATTTATTATATTTTTTTTATTAAATCTTTGAAAACCTCATAAATATTAAAAAAATATTTTATTTATTTTCAAATTTGATAACTAAGCTTCATAATTACTAATATAACTTTATAAATTTATAAGGATATATTTATAACTATATGATTATTATTTGAATTAAATGACAACATTAATGTGTTTTCAACAAATGAAATAAATTTCATTTACTAACATAAACGAGTTCGGGTTACAAGTTGGAATGGGTCGAATGTTACAGTCTCCCCTACTTTAGGAAATTTCGTCCCGAAATTTGTTCACGAGGAGGCCGAAACGAAAAGATGAGGATACTTGGATTTCATTTGGTCTTCACGTTCCCAAGTGAACTCTGGCCCACGTTTAGACTCCCAACGAACCTTGACAATCAGTATTCGGCTGCGTTTGAGTTGCTTGACTTCACGATCCATAATTTCCACAGGTTTCTCAATAAAGTGCATAGATTCATCAATCTGAACTTCATCGAGTGGAATGTGGAGATTTTCATCGGCGAGGCATCTCTTGAGGTTTGAAACATGAAACGTCGGATGCACGTTACTGAGTTCTTGGGGTAGTTCAAGCTTGTAGGCCACTTTACCAATTCGCTCGAGCACTTTAAATGGACCCACGTAACGAGGTGCTAGCTTCCATTTCTTTCCAAAGCGAATCACTCCCTTCCAAGGTGATACCTTAAGAAGTACGAGATCACCGACATTGTATTCCATGGGTCTTCGTCCTTTGTCAGCATAATGCTTTTGACGATTTCTAGCAGCAAGCAAGTTATCGCGAATCTTAAGAATTTTATCGGTGGATTCTTGGATCAGTTCTGGGCCGGTGATTTGTGCTTTGCCAACCTCAAACCAGCAGATAGGGGATCGGCATTTGCGTCCATACAAGGCTTCAAACGGCGCCATCTTGATGCTGGTGTGGTAACTGTTGTTATACGAGAATTCGATCAACGGAAGGTGAGAATCCCAAGAGCCGTTGAAATCGATGACACAAGCTCGGAGCATATCCTCTAGAGTTTGTATCGTCCTTTCAGTTTGACCATCGGTCTGGGGATGATAAGCTGTGCTGAGGTTGAGTTGGGTCCCTAAGGACGATTGGAGGCTTTGCAAGAAACGAGAGGTGAATCGACCATCGCGATCGGAAATGATGTTCAATGGCACACCATGTCGGCTGATTATCTCATTGATATAGATACGAGCCAGTTTCTCAACTCGATAATCTTCCCGAATTGGAATGAAATGTGCCGACTTAGTCAAACGGTCAACGATGACCCAGATGCTATCATGACCACTCGAAGTACGAGGTAACTTAGTGATGACGTCCATAGATATGTTTTCCCACTTCCACACAGGCACTTCGGGTTGAACAAGTAATCCAGAAGGATGTTGATGTTCGGCTTTGACCTTTGAACAGGTGAGGCATTTGGACACGTACAAAGCTATGTCCTTCTTCATGCCAGGCCATCAATATTGGTTACGGAGGTTCATGAACATTTTATCCGCACCGGGATGAATGGAATAACGAGTTTTGTGAGCCTCACTCATGATGAGGGTCCGGAGGTTATCGCGGTTGGGAATCCAAAGACGACTTAGAAAGTACAATAAACCATCGGGTTTTGTTTCCAATTGTAGTTCAGCGCCGCATGACATCTCATCATACATATTGCCTTCGGTGACTGACTCATGTTGGGCTTGGAGAACGCGAGTCTTAAGGTCGGTTTGATTAGTAACGCTTTGAAGCATAACATAATCCTTGCGACTCAATGCGTCGGCTTCGACATTCGCCTTTCCGGGATGGTAACGTATCTTATAGTCGTAATCGTTAAGTAATTCAACCCAACGTCGTTGCCTCGTGTTTAATTCCTTTTGATTGAAAATGTGCTGGAGACTCTTATGATCAGTGAATACAACACACTTGGTGCCTTAAAGATAGTGTCTCCAGATTTTGAGTGCGAAAATAACAGCACCCAATTCGAGATCATGAGTTGTGTAATTCTTCTCGTGGATCTTGAGCTGCCTTGAGGCATATGCTATGACCTTGCCTCGTTGCATAAGAACACAACCGAGACCTTTCTTCGAAGCATCACAATAGACAACGAAGTCGTCATTCCCATCGGGGAGAGTCAAGATTGGAGCATTACACAACTTTTGCTTGAGGGTTTGAAAAGCTTTCTCTTGCTCTGGTCCCCACAAGAAATTCTTGTCCTTATGAGTCAAGGCGGTGAGGGGCACAATGATCTTTGAGAAATTTGGAATGAAGCGACGGTAGTAACCGGCTAGGCCAAGGAACGAACAGATCTCGGTGGGAGTTTTAGGTTCTACCCAATTCTTCACTGCTTCAATCTTTGCAGGATCCACGTGAATTCCTTTATCATTTACGATATGACCAAGGAATTGAACTTCCTTAAGCCAAAATTCGCATTTTGAGAATTTTGCATAAAGCTTCTCCTTTTTCAGAAGTTCAAGGATCACACGAAGATGATGTTCGTGATCGGATTTGGATTTTGAATAAATCAAAATGTCGTCAATGAAGACAATTACGAATTTGTCTAAATATGGCTTGCACACGCGGTTCATCAAATCCATGAACACAGCAGGTGCATTGGTTAGCCCAAATGGCATTCCTGTAAACTCGTAATGGCCATATCTCGTGCGAAAGGCTGTCTTAGGAATATCATTTGATAGCCTGAACGAAGGTCGATCTTGGAGAAATGAGAGGCTCCTTGAAGCTGATCAAACAAATCGTCAATCCTTGGTAGGGGATACCGGTTTTTGACAGTAAGCTTATTAAGCTCCCGGTAGTCGATGCACATACGGAATGAGCCATCCTTCTTCTTCACAAACAAAACTGGGGCTCCCCAAGGTGAGGAACTTGGTCGAATGAAGCCTTTATCGGAGAGCTCTTGAAGTTGGCTAGCAAGCTCTTGCATCTCAGACGGTGCAAGTCGATAGGGAGATTTTGCTACAGGAGTTGCGCCAGGCACAAGGTCGATCCTGAATTCAACTTGACGAACGGGAGGAAGACCGGTTAAGTCTTCGGGAAAGACTTCAGGGAATTCTCGAATGATCGGAATATCTTCAATCTTCCTAGATTTCTCATCCGCTTTCACGATATGGGCTAAGAAAGCCAAGTAATGCTTGCGGAGGTACTTTTGGGCTTTGGTACAAGACATGAGTTTAAGCCCTTTGGAAGGCTTTTCCCCGTAAATATTTAGGACGCTTCCGGATGCGCGAGGGATCCGGATGATTTTCTCGAAACAGACAACCTCAGCATGGTTCCTCGATAACCAATCCATGCCTATAATGACGTCAAGGCTCCCAAGTTGCATCGGTATAAGATCGATAGGGAATTCATGCTCGCTAAGTGTAAGGGTACAATTCAGAATGATAGAATCAATCGTGACGGGTTTTCCATCAGCTATCTCTACTGTAAACGGTTTCCCTAACTTAGTTCGGGTGTTAACAAGCAAGGGCTCAAATTCTAAGGATACAAAACTTTTATCGGCCCCGGTATCAAATAAGATTGAAGCATATTGGTGATTGATTAGGAACGTACCATTCACCACATCATTGGTGGCTTGAGCTTGTTGGGCATTGATGTTAAAAGCACGCCCTTGTGCTGCAGGCACGGTATTGATGAGCTGAGGACATCGGTTACGGAAGTGGGTTGGATCACCGCATTGATAGCATGCACGACCTTGAGCAATTGCAGGAGGGTGTTGGTAGACTGGTGCATTAATCGGAGCCTTAGCAGCACTCTTGCACAAGTTGAATGTATGGCCGAAACGACCACAGTTGGTGCACTGACGGCACTGAGCACTAGTAGGATGGTGATACTTGCAGACGTTGCATTGAGGGAAAGGCCCAGTGTAAGGTTTCTTTGTCGGAGCTTGGTTATTCAGGGTCGTTTGATAGGTCGGTGTGACTTGGTTGACTGGAACAGCAGGGGTGACCACAGCATAATTTTGAGATTTAGCCTTCCTCTTCCTGTCCTTAGAAGTTTCGGGCTTGTCTTCTTTGGTTGTTTCAAGGGAGGGCTTCTCAGTTTTTTTCTTTTCACCCTTCCTGGTTAGAGAACCAGCCTTGACATGGTTGTCGGTTAGCTGTGCTGCTAGACGGATAACATCCTCCAAGTTGGTAGGGTTCCTACCCCACACGGTGTCCTGAATCTGCATAGGGAGACCACCTATGTACTTCTCGATAGCTCGAGATGATAGAGTAACCAAATGAGGGACCAAGAGACTCAACTCGTGGAAACGGGTGGTGTAATCCAGATTCTCGCCACTTTCCTGAGCCAAATCCCAGAATTCTGCTTCTAGCTTTTTGATTTCGTTCCTCGGGCAGAATTCTCAAGTCATCAGTTCCTTGACTTCAGTCCAAGTCAAAGCCAGAGCAGCATCAGTCCCACGGGTTCGTTTCTCCCCGTTCCACCAAGTTAGTGCTCTTTTTTGAAGAACGCTGGTAGCATAGCGAACTTTAAGATTCTCAGGACACTCGCTGTTAAGAAACGTGTTCTCAATGCTCTCGAACCACTGTAGAAGAACGGTAGCACCTTCGGTCCCGTTGAACTTAGTGGGGTTGCAAGAACTGAAATGCTTGTAGGTACAAGCACGTGGAGGGTTAGGACCAACAGGAATTGGAACAGGGTTCGCGCCTTGATTCAGATGAGTTAGGAGAGTTGGTATGACCGCAGCAACCTCCCGGGCTACAAGGGCAACAATCTTGCGGCCGAGGTTTCTAGACCGTGAACGGATTTGACGAGAAGACATTCTGAAAGATCATTAAGAAATTTTATGAGAATTGGGTAATATGAGCTATACAATATGAAAATGACAATCGGGAATTTGGCATAATAACAATGAGATATTCCGAGTGTAATCGTTTGATTCGTAAATCAAAGCGAGTACATTGACTAACCAAAATATTAGGTCAACCACAACTTTGTTGAAGACATGCGTACCTATAAGTGGACACTCACCCCAAGGGTTCCCAGGTAAGGTAAACGGATCCATCGGTTGATTTGGATTTATATGAGTACCTTGCCTAGACAGAACACCCCGAGATACAGGCATCCCACTCTTCCAGCATTGCATGTGTTCAGTGGTGGGACTCAGACTTTGACGAGATTTTGGAAACCATAAGTATCAATTTAAGATTTGAAATTTGAAATTTTTGGAAATCATGAGATTTAGGCACACAATGCCTTAGTATATGCTTTGGGGATTTGGATGCGTATTAGTCATAATCAAAAGTAGAAGGATATCCATGTAAGGCACCTAACCTAGGAGAGTGTAAGGCACTAGAATCTCATCTAAGTACGAGCGGACTCGTAAGTAAGGTCTTAGTTATAGTCTAGGTCATTCCGTTTCTAATAACCTAATTCCCTATAACCATGGCTCTGATATCAATCTGTCACACCCCAACCGACGGCGGAATCATCGGGACGGACTAATGGGAATCGATTGTTCAAAGCACATGGAACTAAATAAACCGAAATAACATTAAACGTCACTTTCATTAAAGATTGCCAATACAATTTAAATAATAAATCCAAATAGCATAATAATAATTATCTTTTATTTTGACTAAGTCCGAGTCCTAGATGAGCATCCTAGATGAGCATGTAGAAGTCCACTAACTTGCTTAACCTGAAATCATGTGAAAAGTAACGAGTCAGCTATAAATTAGCCAGTGAGTAATCACAGTTTTGATATACATATATATAGGTTGATCAAATGATTGAATAATTCAATTCTCATGGCAATGTCAAGACTTATAGTATAATAATGTAGCATAAAAGATAAATCAACACAATTAATCCAATTGACTAAACTGACTTGATCCGCAGACGAAGTCGTGATAGAATATGTGAATCCGGTTTCAATCACCACTCGAATATTCAAATGGGGTGGGTTGTCAGACCAATAGATCTATCATCGTTACCGTTGTTGTATGAGTTACTAATTGTGTTATCATCCAATTTATCTAATTATGAGTGCATTATTACAAGCAAAGACATAGCATGTAAAGAATTGAATTTATAAATGAAATAAAATGTAATAACAATGTTTGATTCTAGTGTCACATGATTTTCCCAAAATATAAACACATAAAAATGGGCAATGAATACTCACTTGGTCAATGGATACAAAGTTGACGATTATTAAGAATATAGCAAGCAATGTTCCAATGTAATGCTTCACAATGCACCTAAGAATATAAATATATTTACAAGGTTTAAATTTGATAATAAGTTTAATGTTTTAATGTGAACTATGATTTTAGGTGGAATTTGGGGATTTTTATAAGTAATTTAAATATTTTAAGAAAGAGTTTACCACTTATGTGTTTTAATAGAAGCCAAATAATATATACTAATTATACATCTTTTTATATATAGAAATACAAAGGATAAACTATTTGTAATGAAATTTAGTTACAAATTGGAATAAGCTTTCATATATTTTTTTTTAAAAAAATCATCATTTATAAATATATGTGGATATTGTTGAACAAATATTTCAGTGATTTAAACCACCATTTAAAGTCTATTTTATAAGAAAATAAACTAAATATATTATTTATCTAAACTATTTAATAAAATATTAAAATATTTTATTAAATAAATTTACAGAAAATAATATGGTGTCAAAAAAAATATTTAAAGTTTACAAAAATCATTTTTATATATTTCTAGAATTTTCTATAATTATTTTAAGGCTGAAAAAGCCTTAAAAAATATATGGGGGTGCCCGGGTTCGAACCCGGGACCTCCAAGACAGAATGCAAGTGGAGAACCAGTGAACCAGGCATACAGCCACGATGTGGATCTGTTTTTAATTCTTTTAAACAGATTTAAAGAAACTCCCCCAAATCCATATGAACCCTAGTTCGAAATCGGTTCAATTGAAGCTCGATTCGATATCGTTGATCGAAATAACCATGGGGCTTTTGTTCCCCATGTAGAACCGAGTGTGTGTGTGTGTTTAATTACCTGAAATGGTGACGAGATCGGTAGGATTGAGTCGGGGTGTTCGCGGCTTGAGGATGATCTTGAATCGATGGATTTGAGTGTGTTTCGATCGAATTGAAGTGACAGAGAGTTTTGAGGGTGCGATTTGGGGGTTTGCCCTCTATTATCTGGGAGTAATTTGATGTTAAAGGATGCGTACAAGTTCACCCTCTTTATCGAACTTTCGGGTTGATTATGTGTGTAATTACGCACGATTTAAGTTAAATTGATGCTTTGATTATGATTAGCATTATGTTTACGCGTTCCAGGTTAGCTAATTGCATCAATTAATCGGGTTTCCATTTGAGTTTGATTCGGTTCTAAGTGGGGTAATCGGGATTGATTGAAACCGCGTAATTGGGGTCGATTTTCGAATGGTAAGGATGTCATAGACTCGAATCAGTCACGCGAGATTGGTGGGGGGTTTGATTGGATTGAAAACGCGTTATTTGGGGTGTGAGTGTTCGCCGGAGAACGGCCGGAAAAGTGGCCGGAGGTGGGGGTGAGGGTCGACGGGTTGGGTGATGGGTTTTAAAGTGTTTTTACACTTTGCCCCCTGAGGTTTATGTGGTTATCATTTTATATCAAAGTTTTAAAATAAGTTTTTTAAAAATTGCATTTTCAACCCAAAACTTAATGGGATTAAATACTAGATTTATTATTATTATTATTATTTATTATTTATTATTTTTTTTATTAAATCTTTGAAAACCTCATAAATATTAAAAAAATATTTTATTTATTTTCAAATTTGATAACTAAGCTTCATAATTACTAATATAACTTTATAAATTTATAAGGATATATTTATAACTATATGATTATTATTTGAATTAAATGACAACATTAATGTGTTTTCAACAAATGAAATAAATTTCATTTACTAACATAAACGAGTTCGGGTTATAAGTTGGAATGGGTCGAATGTTACAAATACTCCCTAATCTGATGACTCAGACTGCTCAAACAGTCATCCAGCAGATACAACAGGCGAATTTGGGTGGAAATAACATGGGATCAGCATCTGAGGGAAATAACAATGGACCACCACCTGGTGGAAACAACACAGGATCTCTACCCGGTGGAAATAACTCAGGGCCACCTCCTGGCGGGAACAACACGGGACCACCTCCTGGTGGAAATGCAACACCACCTGTGGCTAAGATTTATGTTTGGCTTGAGCGCTTTATGAAGCAAAGACCAAGATCTTTTAGTGATGCTGCTACACCGATGGATGCTCGGAACTGGATAGCCTATGTGGAAAAGATTTTCGAGGTGCTAGGAGTCGGTGACCTATTTAAAACTAGGCTGGCTTCTTACAAACTGGAGGATGATGCTCTAGTTTGGTGGGAAGGGGTCAAACTTGCACATGGTGGAGAGGGTTATGCTGCTAACCTTCCTTGGGCCGACTTCCACACTATATTCTTCCGAAAGTATTTCTCTGAAGTGGAATGAAATGAGTATACACGAGAATATGCATCTATTGAGCAACGAGATGATGAACCTTGGCAAGAATTCATGGCTAGATTCTGTAGGCTGGCTAGTTTTCTGGGGGAAGCTGCAGGTAGCCCAGTGGTCCAAGCAGAAAAGTTGAAATGGACTGTTCATGAGAGAACTCGAAGATGGATAGTGACCCAGAAGTTTAACAACATCAATGAAGTAGCCGATGTTGTGAAGACACTTGACATGGAGAACAAGAAGAGGTTGGCTAAAGCTGAGGAGAGTCATAAGAGAAATCATGAAGGAAACCATACCGCACCTTCTGGACAATCTTCAAGCAAGAAACACAATACAGGTGATCGGAAAGCCCAATTCAACAAAAATAATAACCGCCAAGGTAATCAATGGAAACAAAAACAGCAGAATCCTAAACCTGCCGAGAACCAAGGTCAAGAGCAAGCCCCGGTATGCACTACATGTGGAAAACGTCATTTTGGTGTTTGTTGTCGAGCTTCAGGAGCCTGTTTTAGATGTGGAAAGGCCGGACATTTACTGAAAGACTGCCCATATCCTGATAATAAAGAAAAGGCTGGAAGTAACACTAAACAACCTACTAACGGAGGACGAGTGTTTGCCTTGAACGCAAAGGATGCAGCAAACACACCAGGTATGACTCTTGATACTTCACACACATGTGAACCTGTCGTATCTGAATAATCTAAGATTCTTACCATTCAAATTATGCTTGTTATCTAATTACTAAATGTGTCATGGTATCATAAATCGTTTAGGTACTATTTCTGGTACTCTCATGTTAAGCACTCGTGATGTTCAAGTCTTATTCGATACCGGAGCAACACACTCCATAGTTTCTCAATCTTTTCTTAAACATCTAACGAGGAGCCCAACATTATTAGAAAATACTTTGAATATTATGACTCCTATGGGAAACTCTACTACAATCTCTCATGTGTATGAGGATTGTCCGATCCGAGTTGAATCGCTCATTCTTACAGCGGATCTGTTGCCCATGCAAATGGAAGATTTTGATGTTATCTTGGGAATGGACTGGTTAACTCGGCATAATGTCACAATTGATTGTCAGACTCGTCGCATTATGTTTGGAGATCCTCATCATCCTGAACTCATTTATCAGGGGACTAAACCTCGAAAAACTCTTCAAATAATTTCAGCACTTAAGGCTCGCAAATCCCTACTGCACGGCTGTGCAGGATTCCTTGCTTCAGTTAAAATTTTATCTTCTGAGGAGCCTAATATTTCTGATTATCCGATTGTTTGTGACTTTCCTGATGTCTTCCTAAGGAGTTACCTGGACTTCCACCAGATTACGAGGTGGAATTCACTATTGATCTTATTCCTGGTGCTGAGCCGATTTCTAAGGCACCATACCGTATGGCACCACTTGAACTCAAGGAACTGAAGGAGCAATTACAGGAGTTATTAGATCTTGGATTTATTAGACCAAGTGTCTCGCCTTGGGGCGCACCGGTTTTATTTGTAAAGAAGAAAGATGGAACTATGAGGCTTTGCATTGACTACCGGGAATTAAATAAGATCACTATTCGAAATCGTTACCCTCTACCAAGTATCGATGACTTATTTGACCAGCTTCAGGGGGCGAAGTGTTTCTCTAAAATTGATTTGAGGTCTGGGTATCATCAGTTGAAGATTAAAGATTCTGACGTTCCAAAATCAGCTTTTCGTACGCGATATGGTCACTATGAATTCTTAGTTATGCCGTTTGGGTTAACTAACGCCCCGGCTGTTTTCATGGACCTAATGAACCGAGTGTTCCGTGACTATTTGGATAAGTTTGTCATTGTTTTTATTGATGACATTCTGATATATTCTAAGAGTAAGGAGGAACATGAAGACCATCTTCGTATCGTGCTTGAAACTTTGCGTAAAAAGAAGCTTTATGCTAAGTTTTCAAAGTGTGAATTCTGGTTGAGTCAAGTAGCCTTTCTGGGTCATGTGGTCTCTACATATGGTATTATGATGGATCCAGCGAAGATAGAGGCAATCACTAAATGGCCAAGACCAACTTCAGCCATAGAAGTCCGGAGTTTTCTTGGTCTTGCTGGTTACTATCGTAGATTTGTCGAAGGGTTCTCTGTTATTGCTTTACCCCTTACGCAACTTCTAAGGAAAGGGGTTAAGTACTCTTGGAATGATGAGCGGGAGAAAAGTTTCGAAGAGCTTAAGAAGAGATTGGTGTCTGCCCCGATTCTTACACTTCCATCGAGTACGGGTGGATACCAGATTTACAGTGATGCCTCAAAGAAAGGGCTTGGATGTGTGTTGATGCAACACGGAAAGGTCATTGCTTATGCTTCACGACAGTTGAAACCTTATGAGGTTAATTACCCTACGCATGACCTTGAGCTTGCTGCTGTCATCTTCATGTTAAAGATCTGGTGCCACTATCTTTATAGAGAGACTTGTGATATCTTTACCGATCATAAGAGTTTGAAGTATATCTTTACTCAAAAGGAGTTAAACATGAGACAAAGGAGATGGTTAGAGCTGTTGAAAGATTATGACGCCAACATTCAGTATCATCCAGGAAAGGCTAATGTGGTAGCTGATGCTCTTAGCCGTAAGAGTTCGGGGATGGTAGCCTCACTTACTAATCTTGATAAACTTGGTATTTTTCTATAGATTGGTAAGAATGATGGATATCTCGTCAGACTTCATATTGAGTCAGACCTAGTCTCTCGAATTAAGGATGCACAGAAAGACGATGGTGAACTTTGGGCAATTGTACAGAATTTGGATGATGGCAAACAGTCAGAATTTAGAGTAGATGAGCATGGAGTAATCTGGTGTGGTAAACGTTTATGTGTGCCTAATGATTCTTCTCTTCGAGAATCGTTATTAGCTGAGGCACATAGCTCTCCATTCTCAATTCATCCTGGATCTACTAAGATGTATCGGGATCTTCGTCAGAACTTTTGGTGGAATGGAATGAAAGAAGATGTGGCTAAGTATGTTAGCCGTTGTCTTACTTGTCAGCAGGTCAAGATTGAGCATCAGAGAGCTAGTGGTTTGCTTCAGCCACTACCTATTCCTGTATGGAAATGGGATGATATTTCCATGGATTTTGTGACAGGGTTGCCAAGAACATTCAAGAAGAATGATGCAATATGGGTTGTAATCGACAGATTGTCAAAGTCGGCTCATTTTCTTCCAATTCAACAAGGATCTTTGGTTAGCAAACTATCTGAAGTATTTACACAAGAGATTATCAGACTTCATGGCACTCTAGTCTCTATCGTGTCTGATCGAGACCCGAGGTTCACTTCTCGCTTTTAGAAGGGTTTGCAAGCTGCATGGAGTACTAAGTTGAGGTTTAGTACGGTGTTTCATCCTCAAACTGACGGTCAGTCGGAGCATACTATTCAGACACTTGAGGACATGCTTCGAGCTTGTGCCTTGGAGTGGAATGGGAACTAGGATGAGTACTTGTGTTTGGTCGAGTTTGCTTACAGCAATAGTTGGCAAGCTAGCATTGGCATGGCACCTTTAGAATTATTGTATGGTCGTAAATGTAGAGCACCTATTTGTTGGGAAGAGGTCGGTGAAAGAATCATTGAAGGACCCGAGTTAGTTCAGATTACGAATGAGAAAGTTGCTATTGCTAGAGAAAAGTTAAAGGAAGCTCAAAGTAGACAGAAAAGTTATGCAGACCGACACCGTCGACTTTTGGAGTTTAAGGTCGATGATAAAGTATTTTTAAGAGTTTCACCTTGCAGAGGCGTACGTCGTTTTGGCATCAAAGGAAAGCTCAGCCCTAGATTCATAGGGCCATTTGAGATTTTAGAGAGAGTTGGTGAAGTCTCCTACCGTTTGGCTTTACCACCTCAACTGTCACATGTGCATAATGTCTTCCATGTATCTCTTTTGAGGGGGTACAATTATCATCCGCTTCACGTGGTGAACTATCCGCTTTATCTAATTCGTGAAGACTTATCATTCGAGGAGGAATCTGAGGCCATCCTTGACCGACAAGAATGCATTATGCGTAAGAAAACTATTCCTTTTGTTAAGGTATTATGGAAAAACCATTCTGAACGCGAAGCTACATGGGAAATAGAAGATGCAGTCCGTTCTCAATATCCGTATCTATTTATCTCTTAGTTATTATCATTTTATATGTTTCTGCTATCAGTTATGAGATTATCAGTTATCAGTTTCTCGGACATCACATTAGTCATCTCTTATATGATTTCGTCTATTGAATCGATTCTGTTTCAGCAATTGAATAATTATGAGTTATTTTGTTCACTTGTTGATTTTTACTACTACGTGTACGTTATGTCATGTCTTTGTTCGATCTGTACCTAGCAATTTCGTGGACGAAATTGTTTTAAGGGGGTAGAATTATAATACCCATAATAATAATAATAATAATAATAATAATAATAATAATAATAAAAGTTCAGGGGGTTATTTTGCCATTTTGAAAACTTAATTAATAAGTTTTGTGCATAAAATAAAAAGAATGTAACGACAGGGACCATTTGTGTAAATTTGAAACCTCTTTCTCTCTCCCCGACCCCGCATTTCCGGCCGGTTTTTCCGGCCACTGTTCCGACCAAGGTCCGCGGCGCCGGCGACCCCCAAAACATCCCCAAAACTCGGCTTTTAAATCCCAAAAAGCACCAAAACGTTCGTGAGTCGGATTCCAACAATAATATACCCTTTAATTGAGGTATAATCATCCGGATTTCACGATTAGTGGACCACTAACCAACCCACTTTAACCTACCTAATCAAATCCACTCAAACGTTAATAATAAACAAATTGAGTCGACCTAATCAATCAGATATCTATTCCTAATCTACCTACACTTTCAATCACACTTGAAACAAACGCAAACATCATCTCTGAATCCCTTCACCAATCACACTTGCTAACAGTCAAAAACCAATCTACGATCGATTTAAACTAAAATTAGCATAGGGCTTTGCTTCCAGATCATTGTTAGAAGCTGTTCATCGGTCCAATTCGATTATCTTTGAAGATTGCTCAACAAATCAAAACCTTGGGTCGCGGCTTGTTCATCCATTGTTCTTGATAAACCTTGAATCAAACCGGGTAATTAAACATGTCTAACTACTCGTTTTTACATGGGGATCGAAAGCCCCATGATTTCAGTCGCTCACAATGTCGAATTAAACTTCGATTTGGATCAAGGATTTCTAGGGTTCTTATGATTTGGGGAAATTGGGGTTCTTTGTGTTTTTGTGTTTATAAGCTTTGGGAACCAAGTAAAACCGCGGCCAAGGCCTTGGTTCACTGGTTCCCCGTTTGCTTCTCAACCTTGAGGTCCCGGGTTCGAACCCGGGCACCCTCACCTATTTTTTTAAAGGCTTTTTCAGCCTTAAAATAATTATGTAAAATTCCCAAAAATTATAAAAATCAGTTTTGTAAACTCTCCTTATTTTTAAAATCATCTAAGTATTTTCTATAAATTTATTTCTTTAAATACTCTAATATTTTTATAAAATATTTTTACAAAAGTGATACTTAGATTATTTTCTTATGAAAATAGAGTTTAAATAATAATTAAGATCATTAAATTATTACTTGACACTATATTATCTTTAATTATAGATTAATCATGATAAAATACATTTTATAAATTCACAATTATTTATAAATGTCATTTTGAGTTATGTCTTATAAAATGTACTTTAAATAACAGTTTAGATTAGTATATTATTATTGGTCTAAACGTTTCTTTTCACTTAATATTGTTTAGATCATGATTATTTCAAATAATTACAAATATTGCACCGTCAAAATGTTAGCTAAGCAATATGTAAGTTCATTTAATTAAGGTTCTGAAAAGTAACGTGAGATGGTTATAAACGTATAATGTAGGTGCTAGTGAAACTTAAGAATTACTCGATTTTGTTTGCTTTTGCTCTTTGACTAAGGTACGGATTCTGTTTCCTTGTTATTATAGTATTTACCTTTGTTTCCGTTACTTTATAGTACGGATTTCTGATTCCTGTCTCATATTTGATTTCCGTTCATCTCTAGTTTTGATTCCTGTTATACGTAATTAGTGTGTTTTTGATTCCGTTATAAGTAGTTAGACTACTTTATATTTCTTAATTTGTTACCCGAGCTCTCCCTATCTCCAAGACGCGTTATTGCGGCATCGATAACGTGGCACCAACCGTGGCGGTGAGCTGAGATCACGGCGTCTCTAAAGAGGACTCTGAAATTGTATTGGCTGTCTTGTTATATTATTATTTCCTCAGAGGCGTATGGATCGATCCTAGGTTAGTCCTGTATTTCCTGATGGATGGTTACACACCACTCCATTTAGGACTCCGGTGAATGGTTTGTATGTCTGCCCATACTCCATTTCACATTGGTTCACGGGCTAGCTACCTGTGTTCCCTCTGTTCAGTTATTATATGATATGATTATTAGCTCGGGTTATGTTCAATCTGATATATATCTTATGTTGTTATATTCTCTGATTATCATCATGTCCGTTTATTTTTGTTATCCGCTATTCCGTTCACTGGGCGTTATGCTCAGACGTGCTTTTGTTTTTATGCACGTCAGGTCTGCAGGGTCATCCGGGAGGGGAGTGAAGAGTGAAAATCTGGTAAAAGAAGACTGATATTTATTTACTTAAATTGATGTAATCGACTCTTCTATTAGGTTTTGGAATTTGGACTTGTAGTCGTTATTAATAATGGGATTGTGTTTTGGATTTTGATTACCGTGATAGTGACACGTCAGCCTTGTCGGGTTGGGGTGTTACACCAAACCTCAAACCCACATCCAAAATATACCTATAAAAACACATACAAACAAAACAAAAAAATCCAAAATAGAAAACCGATAACAACCCGCAAAAAAACCGCACCCCCAAACCTCAGACCCACATCCAAAACAGACCTATAAAAACACATACAAACAAAACATAAAAAAACACACCGACAAAAGGGTTTAATTAGTATTAGAATTTGAATTTTCACATTCTATTAACACTAGTTTAGTTTCTATATTCATATAAGAATTATAACTCCCAGTAAAATAACATGTGAGTTATGTTAATTCAAATCTCAATAGAAACGACGAGTCTCTTTAACATATCCAACTATATATAAACGTGAAGCTATTTCTCCTGCATATGGATAATTATTGTGGTCCGGAGTTAATCGTCCAAAGAATACTATATATAAGATGTGAACACAAACCCTGAATGGTTTGTTGGCATGTAATATCAGTTATGTTATGTTGGTAATTTTAGTGTTATCAACGTGTGTTTTAGTATATTGGATTAACTTGCTAGTCGAGAAAATAACATTAGGAAACAAACGAGTTAGGTGTTGCATGAGTGCGGGCTTGATAATTCTAAATGTTATTTGGATTTTATTATATTATTAGTTGTAATTGTGCTATTAATATAATTAAATGAATATAGTTTTAATTGATGACTGCTAATTTGTTACTTAACATGATAAATAATGTAGTCTTGTGTGTGTGATCTAATGATAACGTGAGCGCAGTATAACCAACTAGCAAATAATCAAATATTTATATATATGGGCTTTCATGCACAACATAAGGACCAAACAATTAATGTATGGTTTGACAAACTTAATGTTCTGATAGGAAGTGAATAAATATGTAAATGTGCTTTCATATGGACTATACATGTAATATCTCTTTAATTATAATCATTATAATTTGGTTATATTCAAGATTATACATAATGATTACCAATAAAATTAATGCCTTATATCGGTATACACAGAAAGAGGGTAACATATGAATAACATCAAGTCGATAAGGATTGCTTGCTTTATGCATGGTCTAAGTATTTTAATGCTCAAGCTTAACTAAGAGAGTTAAGCTTAACTTCTCAAGTTTAGATTTAAATTAGTACACATGAACTGTAAATATTATAATTACATCCCGCAATACAGGTTGTAACAATTAAAATAAATGAAGACAAATCCATTCAAGAAGATGCAGACCGGGAATCACCGGTTAAGGAATTGCTTTATACTTGTGAGCTAATGGTTGAGGAAGACTCGTTGAAGATTGAGGAAGAGACATTGAAGAATGGAACATCCTCGTTGTCATCAGCAAAAAAACTTCAAAGATTGCGGGACTGGAGGCATGCTTACATTGACAACCCCTTCAAGAATATGTTCCACCTGACTCATTGAAGGCCTATTATCTTCCTCATCTTGGATGCACCAATATGCAACTTTGCAAACTTTTGTGACTTCTTCAGCACTAGCTTCTCTATTTAACCTACCCTCTAGTAAGCTAAGGATATCGCCGCCCTCCATAACGACATTTGCAGCCAAACTAGCGAAGAATGTAAGACTCAAACTGTGACAACCCTAAAATTAAGGTTAGAAAAATTAACATTTAAATAAAGATACTTATACGTATTACTCATTATTTGACTAACCCTTTATAAATTATATATGTTTTAGTATATATATATATATATATATATGTGGTAAGTATGCATGCTTGCATGCATGCATGGAATTTACGTATGCATGGATTCAAATGTATAAACTTCTCATTATTTGATTATTTATCTCAACATTATAACACCAAAACATACATTAAAGAAAATGAGAAAATAACTTAACTAAACACCCTAATCTAAAGAAAACTCTATTAAAACTCTCGGTTAGATTAATATCACCAAAGTTCATATAAAATAATACTTAAACAAGTCATCATTACCAAATGAAGAGGTGGCATGCTTAGGAGCATTCGACCGACCCTCTTAAATACATGGACACTAAGCATAACTTAAACATAGACCCGTCATCTTGAAAATCATCATTACTTGAGGATAGGTGGCAATAAGACAATCGGTTTTGTTTAATTAGTCACCAAGCTAAATCATTAAGTATTATCACATCTTGACATCTTATAAATGGTTCATGATTACTAACATCACCACCCCATCGACCACAACCCACACAACCGCCACCATCACTCTCGGTTCAACCTCCCTACTCCTTGGTTCACAAATCACAACCATTACCGCCACCTTCTACTCTCTCTCAGTTACCATAACAAACACACCATCACCTAAAGCTCTATATGATCATCAACTCTAAACCAACATATTTATGTTCAAACCTTCAAAGCTCAAGAACAACCACCGCAAGTGAAGCATCAAGAACTTAAGCATCGATTTTTTAAACTCTTTTTCTACTCTAAACCAGGTTTGATTCTTAAAATCCTATGGTTAACAAGTTAAGAAGTTTATGTATGTGTTAAACATACATATGTAACCAACCCTTATGAATTACAGATCATCAAAGTTTTGTATAAACAATATGAAATCTTGATTTCAATCAAAAATCAGTAAGAAAAGCTCAAGAACCTGGATAAATATTAAAAACTAAGGATTTAAATAAAGAGATTATAAATAAAGGGTTGAAATTATGTGTATTCTTGATAAATTTGATTTATTAATTAAATGACTATGATTGTGGGAATAAATTCAGAAACATGCTTAGAAATACTAGAATTATCTATCTGTAAATTTTAGTAATATTAAAGTTGAGTAAATTAATTTATATGATTTAAATAAGAGAAAATAAGAAAAATACTATATGAAAGAACCAAAGCTAGTAAAAATCTAGAAAAATTATATAATGATTATTATATGTTGTAGAAGCTCCATAATAAATTTTATGATTTAGTTCCTTCATATGACTAAAATTTATATTTTATTATGTTCTGTAATGGAAAAATCAGGAGAAATACTTAACCTACGAAATAAATTATTTAAAATTCACATAAGTTATGAGGTTCTGAGATTAACAATATATGTAAATTTTGTAAATTTTTGGAGATATGTAACTATTTTTCTTGAATTTTAGGATATTTGGAAAACTTACAGTAAACTGTTGATTATGAATTATAAACCAGGAAATTTAAGAAATATAATAGAATACAAAATAAACATTCTGGAAAACTTTGGGAATGTTATGATAACAGTATCTATTTTTTCCTATTTATGTTAAGTTTGTATTAATTCTAGAAAACATCTTAATTTAGTTAAAAGTTGAGATTTTTATATGATCATTGATATTTTCAGATGGTGTTGTTATTAAACTTTTGAAAATTTTGAATAATCATAGTCACTGTTTTAAAATTTTGACTGAGGTGCTGAAAATTTTAAATATGTTCCTAACTTATAAATAATTTTATAGGTAATCACTGAAATTGAGGTGAGATTCATAGCTCCGTTTTTATTATGAGTTTTGAGGGAAAAAACATACTGTTTTGTGTTTGATGCAAGTAAATAAGACTTTTTGAGATAAACTTTCATTTTACCGTAAGATACAACCATTAATTCAGATAAGGAACCGTCTGATAATATTGGTAGCGCTACTTAGGAAAATATTTCCTGCACCAACAGGATGAGTGTTGTGATACTATATTATCTGATTTTTGTGATTTGTATTTGTGACAGTTATGAATCACCTGACTTATAAGTATGTTTGATTGTAATTTATTTATGTTGCATCAATATGTTTTGTTTGGTTATTAAACCTATGTTTCTCACCAATATTATGTTGACAGTTTTAAGTATGTTTTTTCAGGAGAATAGAATGACTAACGACGTTATGTTCTCGTTTGATGTTTACAACGGTTGAGGTGAAGTTATTGGGAAGACTTGTGTGAAAATAACTGTTAACATATTTGAGTCTAACATAATGGTGGATGTACACATCCACTACTAGCTGAAGATTATGTGATATGTTGAAGACATGTGCTTTTGATTAGGATTATGAAATTGTATGAGTATGAAATATTCGACTTAATCTTGTAAATTATAATCCTAACATTATGAATTAATGAAAGTAATGTTAAGTTTATTTCTATGATTTGTATGTTTTGTTAATCAATGTGTTTTGAACCGACGAGTCACACCCAAGCATTTGACGCTTCCGCCTTGATGTGACACAAACCATCATGAGATTGCTCCAAATTTCTTTTACCGTGTACTAATTCAAAAAGCAACATGCCATAGCTAAAAACATCTGCTTTGGCAGTAACAGGTGTCCCTGATAACCATTCTAGAGCTAGATACCCCCATGTCCCCCTCATAGTAGTCAAAACTCTACTAAAGTCTCGACCAACAAGCTTAGCTAGACCAAAATCTGCAACTTTTGGGCTAAAATCAGCGTCCAAAAGAATGTTTTCTGGCTGAGTAAATTTCGGTTTTGGTCCCTGTGGTTTAACCATTTTAACTATTTCAGTCCAAAAAGGAATCTTTGATCATATCATGCCCTGTGATTTCATTTTTGTAACGGTTTTGGTCCCTGACACTAACTCTGTTAGTTTTCTTGGTTAAATCTAAGGGTATTTTGGTCCTTTTACACCTAAAATCAAATTAATAAAATAAAATAAATTATAATAAAATAAAACCCTAAACTCAAACCTAACCATATATATCTTCTTCCTTCTTCATCCTACTTTTATCATCACATCCCACCACCACCACCACCAAACCACGGTCACGACCACCACCATCCACCGCCAGAGGCCGCCACGACCGTCGATCGCTTTCAACAATACCTCCGGAGCAGGCGGTGGACTTTTGTCACTTTTGTATGTCAAATCCGCCATTGTTGATTCTTTAAGCTACTTCAACGATTGGAACTCATCATCGTCTGTTTCACACTGCAATTGGACTGGAGTTTCATGCAATCAACATTTCTGATGCGTTTCAAAACTGCAATTGGACTGCAATTGTTGAAAAGATCGATCTTTCGAACATGAATCTCACTGGAAACATCTTCGATGAGTTTCAAAACTTCCATCATCTCTCATTCCTCAACATTTCGTCGAATGGGTTCGATTTGATCTTACCCAAATCGATTTCATATCTCACTTCCTTGAGATTCTTGACGTCAGTCAAAACAACTTCGTCGGAGAGTTCCCTCAAGGCTTCGGAATGGGAGCCACACGGCTCAAATCCGTTAATGCTTCGAGCAACAATTTTGCGGGGTACCTCCCGGAGTATCTCGCGAATGCAACGTCACTAGAAACGTTTGATTTTCAAGGTAGTTTTTTTGTGGTGTCGATCCCAAAGGGTTACAAAAGCCTGCAGAATTTGAAGTTTCTTGGGCTCTTAGGGAACAATCTCACCGGAGAAATCCCACCGGAGATCAGTCAGATGACTTCTCTTGAGGTTATCATCATCGGTTACAATGAATTCGAATGCTCGATCCCACCGGAGATTGGAAACCTCACAAATCTACAGTATCTTGATTTGGCTGTAGGAACACTCACCGGATCAATCCCAAAAGAAATCAGTAAGCTTCAAAAACTCACCACAGTTTACATCTATCGAAGGCGAAATTCCGGTGGAAATTCCGGTGAGATCCCACAACAAATCGGTGATCTGAAGAGCTTAAAGTTAATGAATCCGATGTGCAATCAACTCACTGGTTTGATTCCGAGTGCAATCGGAGATTTGCCCAAGTTGGAAGATTCTTGAATTATGGAGATTCTTGGTTATGCTGGTGGTCGTGACCGTGGTTACGGTGGTGGTGGTGGTGGTGGAGATGTGATGATAAAAGTAGGATGAAGAAGGAAGAAGATAGATGTGGTTAGGGTTGAGTTTAGGGTTTTTATTTTATTATAATTCATTTTATTTATTAATTTGATTTTAGGTGTAAAAGGACCAAAATACCCTTAGATTTAACCAAGAAAACTAACAGAATTAGTGTCAGGGACCAAAACCGTTACAAAAATGAAACCACAGGGCATGATATGATCAAAGATTCCTTTTTGGACTGAAATAGTTAAAATGGTTAAACCACAGGGACCAAAACCGAAATTTACTCTTTCTGGCTTGATGTCAAAGTGCATTATACAATCTCTACACTTCTCATGCATATAAACCAACCCTCTTGCAATTCCAACTGCAATCTGATACCTGGTTTTCCAATTTAGAACATTGTTATGTGTTCTATGAAAAAGATGGAAATCTAGAGAACCATTCGGCATGTAATCATACACCAATAGCTTACTACTTCCATGTGCACTAAACCCACGAAGGCGTACAAGATTAACATGCTGGATGGTCCCAATTGTGCTAACTTCACTCCTGAATTCCTTAAAAACTGAACCAAACCCACCTCCTCCCAGTTTATCCGAGAAATTTCTAGTGGCTATTTGTAAATCTCTATAGACAAACGCTACCAACGATCCTTCCATTTTCGTCTTTCCAGCCCTTATCCACTTTTTCTTAAGATTATAAGAAAAACTAGACCCGAGACAAAAACCACACCTGCAATGGACCCAAGAACAACCCCCACATTAACCTTGTCATTCTTTTTATGATGTTGAAGATCTTTAGAAGCAACTTTGATGTTCAATGCAAACTTCTCTGCATGTGAATCATCTGAAACAAAGACAAGTGATATGTTATTCAAGTCTTCACTGTTCCAAAGGCGACGCGTTTTGGAGATAAAACTATATCCATCACAACTACAGTCATTCAAGCAAGACCTTCTGCATGCTGATTCATCCAACAAAGGAGACCCATTTTCACGAGATGTTGGAGAAAACTGGATTGGGACATAACTTAAAATGAACTCGGCTTTTTCTTCCTGAACTCCACATATTAATTTGGTCTTTCTAACACATACTCTAGAATATTCACTCAGGTTCCAATCACTTCGCGATGTAGGCTGAAAGCCACTCAAGCAGTTACAGAATGAAGAGAGCTGCTGATTGCAAACACTAAATGCCCCACACTTAGCATAAACATCACAAATTTGTGGTGGTTGAGTCCAAATCAAATACCACTGCTTGGAATTTTTCTCCCATGTCAGCTGCTGAATCTGCCCTGAGACATCTATAATGAATCTAAATATATCTGAAGGATTATATAACGAATATGTGAAATAGCTCTCGTTTGTATTGTCTATGTAGCTGAAATTTAAGATATAAGGCACCCTCATATCAGGTACTAAGCTTAAAAACTGACCATCCCAAGGTCCAGTAGACCAATACTCTATAGATCTATTCCACTTGATTACATACTGCGTCTTCTGAACAATCTCAAAAGAAAAGAGTCCTGCTGCAGGATCTTCCCTATTTCTCCATGACGTTATAACCTGTGTTGTATTCGTACGCTTGTTGTATCGTAACTTACTACCAGGCAAAAAAGTATGAGTTGGGCGATCAAAACTTTGTCAAATTGGTGGGCTTGAACTTGACCCATGTCTCAAAACTAAGTTACCATCATCAAGAAGAACTACTGATGCACGCACAGCAGTAGATATCATGTTTGTTGACCACATTGGAGCGTTAGACTCGTTCAAAAGCACCAAGTTACCATCTTTTATTTCCAACTTTGAAGAGAATATATCAAAGATTGGTGTTTCTCTATTTGCTACCCAAACTATTGTTAGAGGTTTAACACTTCTGTACCATATTCCTATGTAATAGTTGGGAGGCTTACCTGGTCTAAAGAAGCCCATTTCAAAGTTTCCCGCAAACGAGACAAGTTTCTGGTTTCCAGAGAGAGATTGGTTCAAAACCAAAGTATCAGCAGCATTAGATATGAAAGGTGAAATGAAGAAGAAATAGAAAAAGAGATGAGAAGCTATGAACTTCATGTTCAGATGTTTCATGTGTTCAACTTGGCTGATTCAATAGGTTATGAGCTAGCATGACAATCAGACAAGTGCCAATTAATCAGCTGATGACTTTGAAATTTTAACAATATGTATGGCCAATAATAATTAAAATAGTGAAAGCCAATTTTCGTTGATAAGTAGTCGTCGTTGTCCCTTAGAGATGAAAAAGGATTTAGTTTGTTACAGTCCTGAGATATAGATTTTGGGGTTTATTTAGTTTTAATCCAGCATCTGTATATATACGTGACATGAAAATATTTGGAGGACACATGAAGGAGATGATGAACATTGTGAATAACACCACCAAAAGCCACAAGCCAAGATAACAAAAATGAAGAGATTAAGATAATAATCTACAAAAAAACATTTAATAATAAAGGGAAATAAATTTCATGAGAAATCTGCGCCTGTATTTATCTATGCATGTTTATTCCATATGTGAGGTGAGTTTGCGTAAAGATAATATCATACCGGTGACAGATCATCAATCTATAGCGAATGATCATATGATATATCATCATCACGTATGTAATTACCAGTATATATAGTAAGAATTGGTAGCTAGTTAAGTTTTTTAGCTAGCTGAATAGTTCCACAATTAATGGTGACAAAAAAATTAAAAATGTGATGTTTCATATATCTGCCGATTGTTATTTTCAGATTATTATGGACGGTTAAAGAATCATAAATAAAAATTTAAAAAAAATAAAATAAAATAAAATTGACTATTTCATGCTCATTGATATCCAAATGTTTTATTTTCTCACAAATATACAAATGACTCACGTAAGGAGAATTTTCAATCGTCAAAACAGACAAACACGTAAGGAGAATTTTCAATCGTCAAAACAGACAAACATTAATCTTAATATTATATATCACATAACTGCTAAGGGACCCCTGATATAACATTGCAACCGGTGATTGTATCTTGACATAAAGCAAATGGGTCCAATTTTCTCTAAATATCTTCTGCAATAGTCAAGAAACATTTCGAACCAACCAACAAATGTGTTTTATGCTAGTATGATATGATTCAATGAATTAAACACAAAATGAAGATTTGGGTGTTATACCTAGTTATGTCAAACAAAAATATGTCTATAAACATGTGACCCAAAAGTTACAAGTACACTTATAATTACTCTTGTATCAGATTTTAATAAATACATGCAAACTAATATAGCATTATTACTAGGTTGAAATCCATAATATAACCCATAAATCAAACCAAAGTGTTTTCCGAGGAGTTTGATGAGATTATGAGAAAGTAAGAAAACACATGTGCGCAACGAAGTCTCTTCATTAGTAGTATAACTTGGTTTAGATGGAGTTAATTAGCACATTCATCTTCACATAATCTTGTTATTCATAAGAAACCGAACCGCACACTATTATTGTTAAAAGAACGTGGTCTTTAAGAAGGAGACAAGTTAAATTTGATCTTTAGCGTCTTAAAAGATCTTGAATATAATAAGTTACTCTGTTATTTGTAATAACTAATGATAAAGGATTTAATTTCCTACACGATTAAACATCGTTTTAAAATAAGTGGCATCTATAGTTCAGGACATATTTTAATTAGTTTATGAGTGTTTTATTTAATCTTCAAATCAAAGTATGATTATCTCTTTTAAGTTGATACATTTAGTTAGTATTTAGTTAGGTGTTTTGAGTCTAACTAGGAGTCTTGCTTGCTAAGGATTTTTTTTAAACAGCTTTTACACAAAAATCCACATATCTTGCATTTATAAGAATTTAAACACGTACTAGTTATATGAGTGACAAATATCATATTTTTAGACCATGAGGTCATGAGATAACAAGAATTATTTAGTTACATTTTTTATATATTTATTAAATTTTTAATAAAAAAGTCATGGTGTGTTTGTCTGTCTTAAAATAATCCAGAGTTATTTCGAATTGTTTTTTTTTCTTTGATTACCAACAATAAATTTTGCACTCAAACTCCTTGACAAGGAAATGGAGACAAATGGAAGACATAAAAAGGTTGAAGATATGAAAATAACTTAATGTTTTAGAAACAAGAGTTGAACCGATCACACAACCGTTGTTGAGACCGCTAGAATTGGTTGCATCGTACTCAAAAAATATTTTTATATATTACATATAAATAACATATAACAAACAAACAAATAAACATACCCAGTATATCTCACTAAAAAGCAGGGTCTGGGAGGGGTAGGTGGAGGCAAGTCTTTCCTCTATCGTGATAAATAGAGAAACCGCTTCCAAAGAGACTCCCGACTCGATAACGATAGCCAGCCGATTATATAAATAGCATATGATGTTGCTTAAAATTAAAAGAATAAAAAATACATTATTTATTAAAAGAAAAGTTTATTATAATAGAATTTTGTTAGAGAGAATAGTATTGAGATCAGCTACTCACAAATGCTAACAATAACATTTTCATATATTAGTTCGAAAACACAATCATATGTATACATGAGATGTTATATATTAAGATATATAATCTGATAAAAGTACACATTTTCGTAAAATGGATCTTAAAACTGATCCGACTATCAAATCAACTAACCGGTTCAACCATCACTCGTTAAAAACAAGCTTGTCCAGTCAGTTTCGATTCAACGGGATTTGGTTTCCTGTTTGGTTTTAACAAAATTGTATAATACAGTTTTTGCCTTTTGATGTCAAAGGGCAATAGAATCTGGTTTTAGTGGAAGATTTATGAAATCATTCATTGAAAGAAAACAACATTTATGGCAGTAAACGAGTGAATGATTAGATGGGTACTTTAAAGATAAGGCATGAAAATGGAAGAATTAGTGAAATGGGATGTGATGTGACAAAATCAAAAAGATAAACCCTCTGTTAAAACATTAAATTTACTAGGCATATATTTAAGCTTATATATATATTATTCTTCAGTTATATAAACACCAAAGGAGGTTTCAACAGTTACAATAAAGACTCCAACATAATCCATAATTTTCCTGACTGGATCTCATATATATCAAACACATATACATATATGCATTATGAACATAACTAATCCTGATTTTATTCTAGACAATTACCTTGAAGAAGATGCACTCTTAGGCTGTGAATCAGTGCTTGACGAATTGCTCAATGCTTGTGAACTCCCATTTGATGATGGTTCGGTGAAGAAAACAATAGGTTCGGTGTTATCGAGATACAACTTGACAGTTCGCGGGACGGGTGGCATTTTAACATCCAAAACTCCTTCAAGAATTTGTTCCACCATACTCATAGAAGGCCTATTGTCTTCTTCGTCCTGGATACACCAACACGCAACTTTGCAAATTTTGGTGACTTGTTCAACATCAGCTTCCCTGTTTAACCTGGCGTCTAGTAGGCTGAGAATATCACCTCCCGCCATAAGTACATTAGCAACCAAACTAGGAAAGAATTTAGTCTTCAAGCCATCAGATTCTTCAGCATTTCTTTTACCATAAACTAATTCAAAAAGCATCATTCCGTAGCTAAAAACATCTGCTTTAGCTGTGACAGGCACCCCTGATAACCATTCAGGTGCTAGATACCCTTTTGTCCCTCTAAAAGTGGTCAAAACCCGACTAAAATCTCGACCCACAAGCTTTGCCAGACCAAAATCTGCTAGTTTTGGGCAGAAATCAGCATCTAAAAGAATGTTTTCTGGCTTTATGTCACAGTGGATTATACAGTCTCTGCACTTCTCGTGAAGATAAACCAACCCTCTTGCAATTCCAATTGCAATCTCATACCTTGTTTTCCAGTTGAGAAGATTTTCTTGTTTTTCATGGAATAAATGGGAATCAAGAGAACCATTTGGCATGTAATCATACACCAACAGCTTACTGCTACCTTGTGCACAAAACCCACGAAGACGTACAAGATTAACATGTTGGACAGTCCCGATTGTGCTGACTTCACTCCTGAATTGTTTCTCTCCTTGACTAATACTTTCAAGCTTTTTCACCGCCACAACGGATGAATCGCGCAGCACTCCCTTGAAAACTGAACCAAAACCACCACCTCCAAGTTTCTCTGAGAAATTTTTGGTGGCTATCTGCAAATCTCTGTAAACAAATGACACCAAAGATCCCTCCATTGTTGTCTTCCCAACCGATAATCTCCTTTTTCTATAGATCATAAACAAAACTAGACCCAAGACAAGAACCCCCCCTGCAACAGGCCCAATAACAGCACCAAGATTAATTTTTTTATGAGACCGAGGTGGAAGTGGAAGATCTTTAGTTGCAACTTTGACGTAAATTGTTTTCCCGTTATCTTTGTCTTCTTTGAGATCCAAAAGCTCTACATCCCAAACTGAGCACCGATTATCTGAAAAAGAGTAAGCGTTACACTGACAATTGTTTAAACAGGTGGTTCGACATTCTCCACTACTTCCAACCGCCACAGACAGAGAATTTGGAGGGACCTCACCAACTTCAACTGTAAGAAAGGAGATTTCCTTGTTATTCCCACATTCCAAATTCGTTTTCCTCACACACCCACTAGAGAAATCACTCTGGTTCCAATCATTTTCTGACGTAGGTGTGAAACCAGTCAAGCAATTACAGAATGGCAAAATAGTCTGTCTGCAAGCACCAAAAGGCCCGCACAAAGCATATACCTCACACTGTGTTCTAGGTTGAGCCCAAAACAGGTTCCATTGTTTTGTACTGTCCAACCATGTTTGTTGCTGAACTTGACCAGCAACATCCATAACAAATCTAGATATACTTGAAGGGTTGTACATAGAATAAGTGAAGTAACTCTCGTTCTCATTTGAAAAGAAGCTGAAATTATAAATGTAATTTAACCTCATTTCAGGTACTAAGCTAAATATTTGCCCATTCCATGGCCCACTTGTCCAGTATCGTTGCGACCTATTCCACTTGCTTATGTACTCTCTACTAGAAGGGACAAGCTCCAAGGAGAAGAGTCCTACACCAGGATCTTCATTGCTTCTCCATGAAGTAAGAAGCTGACTCTTTTTTGTTCTATTATCATAAGCAAGTTTAGCACCAGGTAACCAAGTATGAACTGGGTGGTCAAAACTTTGCCAAACGGGTTCATCTGATTTTGACCCGTCGCTCAAAACCAAGTTACCATAATCAAGAAGAACTGCAGTTACAGAATTCAAACTGGTGGCGGTGACATTCGTCGACCAAATTGGTCTCTTGTACTCATTTAAAAGCACCAAGTTACCATTTAAAATTTTTAGTTCTGAAATGAATCTATTAGAGATAGGTGTTTCTCTGTTTGCGACCCAGACTACGGTAATGGGAGATACCTTTTTATACCAGATGCCTATGTAATAGTTGGAAGAATTACCTGCTTTGAAGAAACCCAGCTCAAAGTTTCCACCTTTAGATATGATTGTTTGGTTCCCAGATAAAGACTGGTTTGCAGATATGGTGTCAGCTCCAGATGAGATAGAAATTATGAGAGAGAAACACAAAAGAAGCAAAAACTCCATTAATGATTAAACTGTTAATTTTGTGAACAACTTGACTGATACAAATATTGTATCGCCAGCATTGGGTTTTATAGAAGTGACATTTGAATAGTAGTTACATTCTAACTTGTTAAACCCGCTTAAAACAATAGATGAATAAGTCAAGTCAATATAAGTTAAAAGTCTTCTTCCATTGTAAGTCCTGCTCCATAAACTGTAAAGTTACTATTATCAAAGACTTGGAAAAAAAAGAACCATTTATATTCCATACTCCATAGTATGTTAGACAAGTCACATCCCTGTTTACTCCATTGGTCCAAGGAAAATTGGCACCCACAACATTTATTGGCCAAAGCTGAACATTGAATGTGTGTTGTGACCCACTGTATTAACAGTGGAATGGTTATAAAGCCAGTTAAATTTCACAAAAGCAGTCATACAATGAAAGATAAGTCATAATAGAACTCTATGCTACCTTAGTTGAACAATCCTCATACACCACAATTCACAGCAAACACACAGAAACATTTCCAGCTTTTAAAGAAATAAACGAATTCTTTTGGGAGACTCGTAATCTGTTTAAGGAACCCGCACTGAACATGAATCCGCTGCCACCATCTTGTTATTCATTATTCTTGTTATTTCGACTATTACAGCGTTTAAAGTGTATTGTAATTTGATTTTGTTTCATCTTTCGTATTGTAATTCGGTTTTTTAAGCGTTTTTATAATTTAATTTTACGAGCGGTTTCCTTCAACATTTCAGCTGTCACGTATACTTCGGAGCTTGAGACCAAGTTGGCTCTGGCTCTGCCTTTCCAGAATAAAGATGCAAATAAATAACTTCATCATATTTCTAATAAATATATATCTCCATATACCACATATTCGATACAGATTAAGTGATTTATAATCACCAATCCAGTTAGCACAAATAGTTAGCTGGCAATTATTAATCAGAACAATCTTCGATGGTCAGCTTCGCACCACGGTTAAACCTTCTTAACAAACTAACCCTAGTTTTACGAAGACACAATCTAGACTGTTTGATCCTTTTTCTCTTTAGTTTCATCTCGGTAAAACTATCAAAAGCAAAAGTAGACTCACATTCACCATCAACTCGTGCCCTTTCTTCCTTGATCACATGTTTTTGGCATAAACTTGAAGTTCCATAAATGTTGTGAAGATGGTAGCATGGATCAACATAAGACAATGATGAAGACACAATACCTTTAATATTGGTTGGGCATAGAAACTTAACAAACTCCACTATCTCTGAAAAACAGGAATGATCAGAATATGGAACTGTGTAGATATACTGATGATGTTTTTCGATGTTATTTGCAAATCTATTTCGTATATTCATATGAAGATCATCGCCTGTCTCTGTCTTCAATGAAGAAAGACCACAAGATTTGTTCTTGCATCCAACATTCTTTAGTTTCCATGGAAGTCCAGATGGCATAATCCCAATGGTCGGACGCGTAGTATTTAATCCTTCTAGTGTTTCAACAGAAAAACTATAACGAGGAACAGCTCGCACTCTTGTCAGAGTGGTTTTGGTTGTGAAATTGTCATGTAGTCCAAGAAGATGCATGGTTTGTAAGCGCTCCGGCCATACCCAAATCTATCATAAAATTATAAACAAAAATGCCCTTGAAATCACCTTCACACAGTATTGATAAAGTTACAGAAAGACCAGTTGGTTATAAATTACCTTTACTTTCAGCATTTTTGAGATGTAGAGTAATAGATCCTCTTTTCCCAATGTGTCTATGCCAATGATGATGTCATGTTCAGGATAGGAATTGATGATATTAACTATCTGAAGGTGATTTATTAAAGAACAAGATGAGAATTTTTTAATTTTACTTGGTTACATAATAAAGTGTGAATAACTTTTTGAATTGAATATATGTGCCATTAAATCTTGAAAAAAGAATATACCTGTTGAGCAGCAACTTCCCTTGAAGGAAATGAGTAGGACGGGTTGCAGTAAGTGTTGTCAATGTAAAGGGTATCAACTTTATCATTCTTTAGAGCATTAAGAAGCGTCTTTTTTCCCATTTGCGTAATTTCACTTGTTACCTCCCAACGAAAATCCCCAGTGTAAAGCGTGATGCCAAACGCACCCCGGAATAAATACATAACTGCACCTGCCACATAGCAAAGGAATGATAGAAATTAAAAAGCTAATAAATTTATTCAAAAATAACACACTGATTTTGCTGAAACTAACTGCAGGACCCAAGGGAATTACACACTGATGTGTTAACATATGTATTACAAACCATATGCAGGATAACAATAAACAAATAAACCTTAGAACCAGTTGCATTTTTCCCACTTAATTTAAAAAGATACCTTCCCCTAGAGCACAGAAAACAAGATTAGAGTGCCTAAATACGTACAAGCCATATGGGTAATGAGTGGCCATATTACTTAACAATAAACTGATAAACCTTAGGACAAGTTGCACAGAGGCATATGTGAAACATTGTTTTTGGACCGACTCACTGACTAAATAAATGGAAGAAAGGAGAGTGATCACAAAACCAAGCAGGGTGCAAAAATGGACATTTGCTCGTTAACATAAAAGAATTCCCTTGAAATCTGTAAATCTTCTGAGCATGCATAAGACAACAAAATGTGCTTGTCATCACAATTAAGCACCATAAACTCATTCTCTGTGCCCTAGAGTTGGAATAAAAAAAACACCACCTGCCATGATGAACAACAAACAGCAGGGCTCAGACATGTTTATGCACCCATACCATAGTCCATTCCAAAATATGCAAAACCAATGATTTCATTTGACAATACTCATGAATGAAATGATCATCACATGCCAAAAGAGGCAATAAAGTGATTCATATCACTCAACAACTAATCTGTAAATCTTTAAAGATTTTACGTAACCATATGAGCAACTATGTTCGCAACCCTATGTAAGTTGGCACGAATTGCATCTTAACCCCTAATGCAATATCAGTAAACAGAACCTTTAGACATCTGCCACAGAGAACTTAGGGTTAATCATACTCCAGTAGGGTTAAGATGAAAATGGTCCAGATTATAGAATCATGCCCTTTAGGTGCACAGATCAACACTTAAACACCGATAATCTTCACGGTAATTCCTTCCAGTAAGTAACTTAGGGCATATATCAAGTTATCAACCACTCGATCGTTAACTAACCAGATTCATACAGAATTGAAAAACGAACTAATGATGACAAACTAAACAAATCAAATGAAATTGGGAACCCAATACCGACATACCAGGGCAATGATTGGCTTCAATTGCCATAACTTCAACGTTCGTTTGCGATCCAGTGGACAGTGAAACCAAAGGTATCGAGTACCATTGGCCGACTTCGAGAGTTCGAATCAATGATGTGTCGAAGCCAGGGAATTTGTGATGAAAAAGCCTAGCGGAGATGTGGGAGCAGAAAACTGGACCTTTGTTCCAACGAGGCGATAAACCGACGGTGTGATCTGCGTGAAGATGAGTTAAGAAATACACTTGACTCCCCTTAGCCCATCGATCCACTGATATCATTCCTCTATCCATTTGGCTTTTTGGAGCATTGAATTGAGTTCTTTGAGTGTTTGGATTTCTGTGTGAAAATCTAGGGTTTTGAAGTTTAGATGATGAGTTTTTTGGGGCCCCATTGTATTGTAAATATATAAATTGTGACAAGGGTACATTTTAGTTTTTTGGTGTGCATCAGTTCCTCAAAAGATGATTGATATTATTTTCATCATAGTAACAAATCATCCTAACTTTATATTCTAAAATTATATTTTGTGACACTAGTGCCCCTTAAGTGGCAGCAAGGGTATGACACACCCACTTGCACCTAAGAGCACCGATATATCTTCAAGCTAGTTTATTCATATTTGATATTTCTACGACTCTACTCATTCAGATTACAAAACAAACTTATAAATCCAACAAAACAACCATAACCGTCTCTTAAATAATAAACACACTTAGAATCCAACAAATGTTTTCCCAAACAAACACCAATGAAAATCATCATGTCACATTAAACGATCAAATCAGAAACAAAGTTTTTTTTGTTCTTCCATCTCAAACAGCTTTCAGCAGATCTTCACTGCGAGTTCTTCGCATCGCATGATCGGGCCTAAAGCTCACAAGCTTGCTACTCACATCCTGAAACTGATGCCTATCACCCGTCACCTTGACCCCACTTGGCGGCAACCTTACATGCCGACCACGAGCACCCACCCCTTGGCTTTTCCTCCCATGTGTTGACTTTTTCGATTCTGACCTTATCCCACGGTCAATCTGATGTGCAGAGAAGCCAAGTCGGGCAGCTCGGTCAGCCGAGTCTTTGATGGAACCAGATTTAATAGATTGCCTGTTGAAGTAAGCTAGATGAGGGAGTAGACCAAGAAGAAACTTCTTCAGTTGTTCATCTCCTATGTTCTTTTGTGCAGGGTTTCCCTCGAGGCTGATGGCTTGTAACGAGTTGTAATTAGCCGCGAGCTGTCCTAGGTTCTTTGTGGTCGACAGCTTGTTGAAACGCAGGTCCAACACGTTCAGTTTTAGGAGACGATGCAGACCCTCCACCTCGCTTATTTTGTTTCCCGCCAGATATAGTTCTTTCAATGAAGAACACGAAGCCAGACCTTCAAACACACAGATTTCACACTTCGATTTTAAAACATTAAAGTTGGAATTGAAAATGAGATTTACAAGGAATATGACATACCATGCCCAATTCTGAGAATCCTGTTGTAGCTAACATCAAGTACACGCAGTCTCGTGAGCTCTCGAAGCCCTTCAATGGTGGAGATACTATTCTTGATAGATTCAAAATATGGAGTCCTCGCGGTAGAGCTCCAGAAGTTATTCTCACTAATATAACAAATAATATCATCGATAAACAAAACTAAATGACATAATATCAAAATCCAATATTGAGTAAAAGATCAAAAGTTCAAACCTATTGAATTTCCTGACAAGTTAAGCGCCTTGAGGCTGGAGAAAGCACTCAGGAAAGGGATCACAACTAACCCATGGTTTGCAAGTTGAGCTGTTGTGGCTGCAGCATTCAAAGAAGAAATGTATCTTTTTGCAGCATCCATGCCCAGAATGGCCTTAGCGTCGGTTTTTGAAGCTGCCAATGGATCCAAGGTGGTGGTTTTACCATTTTGCTCGTGGTCATCGAGGTCTGCAAGACTGCTGGTTTCTTCCAGTGAAGAAGAATGTTTAAGATCCATAACCCATTTCTCGATACGCTTTATCTTGAAATCCTCATTAGGCAAATCCTCCCACTGACAAACCGAATAATCTTCTAGAACGCCTTTACCTTTGTCCATGTCATCCCCAGCAGGAACAATCCAGTCTTTTGACAAACCCGCATAGTCATATCCGTCATCACAGTCACCATCATCATCACCATCAACTTTGTCAACATGACCTGCACTATCATTTTCAATTTCTGGATCCGGTGAAATTCCCTCATCGGCATTATCAACCAACTTATCGTTCCACCTCGAGTCCAAACCCTTCAAATCCTCGGAAGATCGCGATTGATGAACCGTGTTAGCATGAGCCAAGTGCAAATATGGCAAAGAGTTTGATTTCATAATGGGGTGTGGACTGCGAGGTGTGCGGCCACTAGAGCCACCACCAGTACATGCACCAGAAAACCGAGTCTCAGAATTATCACCAACTTCTCTGTCAGACTGTTGGTGCTCGGGTGACAAATCCGACGCAAGATTAACCATATTGGAACTTATCTGAGGAGACATAGAAGCCCGAGCTTTTTGATATTCATCTCCACTGCGATTACCATGAGACGAAGACAGATCTTCGCCAGATGTCATGTCCTGATAGGCTGCCAGGCCACTTCCTAGAGACACACTCTTCCTCATGCCCCTTATTTCACGGCCATGCTCACTGTCAGTGTCATGTATGCTTTTAATCCCTTCTGATTTCCACTCTTGACCCATTGAAGATGGAGATGGTATAGTATTGTTGCCTTCGTTAACTTCTTTGGATAATTCAGGATTCTTCTTAGGTTTATTTGTGTTGTAATCTTCCAATGTTTTTTGCATTGATTCGGTAGGCAAGTGGACAGTCTTCTACATAGAGAAATATAAAATGGTCAACGACAAGAGGTATAACTGTAAGTGCACTGATCAAACAGGAAAAGAAGAAAAAAAGATAAAAAGAAAACGGGTCAAATGGTTTGAAGAGATCAAAAGTCACCAAAGTGTAGTTTTAACGCAAACATCCTTCTATATGGGTTTAGTCGAAGAAAAAATTTAAATGTTAGCGAAAAATATAAAATTTTTGCTACTATTGTTAATAGGACCTGTCTGTCAAATCTCATCTCATGCAACCCATTTTGACCCGTATGAAAAGATTAACCGTTTTCACCATAACCCATTTTGACTGTTACTGAATAGACACAACCCATCCATTTTGACAGATCTAGCCCAATCCATAGAACCAAAGAATGAAATTATCTTGCTCACCTTGGGTTTCTGCGAATGAGTAGGAGAATGGAAGCAAGAGAACCTAAACATCTTGGTCAAACTGCTGCGCTTTATTAACTTTCAAATGTAACAAGAACGAAGAACTCACTGATCAACTACATCTAGAAGATTGAAAATGTTTGAATAGAAGATTGAAAATGTTTGAAACACAGGTCTGTAGCTCGATGAAGAAACTTGTAGAATGGTGGTGTTAGCCGTAGTCAAGTGATAAGCCTACAGAAACACGGCGCAATCTCCATATATGTGATGATCTTGATCTTCTCAGCACGCAAAGCAGAATCACTCCTTCATTACTACCACCCACCACCGGTTTAGTGGTGCGAGAACAGTTTATATTTGTTGTAGCTGCCAGACTGAAACGACTCTTTTGGGTCCTATTGGATCCCAGTTTTTGACATGCGTAAGAGACGAATGCCTAACAAGATTTGGGGAAAACAATAAGAATATGTTTAACAACATGAAGATGCAAGTTAAAAGTTTAAAAGGTTGAATATATTGGGTGCATTCATGTGTGTATACAAGTTGAATATCAGACAACTCTCAATCAAACCAGAATCATCTGATCAGCATTAAAATCAGACAATTATCAATCAAAACTACAGGAAGTCAGGAATGATTGAAAAAAGAAACTCAATCTCTATATAAAAGCATATTCATGTTAGGTGATTACTAATGAATCCACCAGTTTACAGAAAGTTAAAAAGAGCATCTTTGTTCTGTTTTCATAATTCTAATCAATAGAACAGTAACAACTATGTAAATCACATATAAACCAAATTAAGTACAAAACTTTGGTAGAAGCATACAATAATCAAACAAACTCAACATGGAATATAACCCTAATGATTATTTAGGCATAGAATACAATCTGCAACTAATCTGAAATACGATAACAAAGCAATCAAAACACACGGTTCATGATTAAAACTGAATTGAGCAATCTGCAACTAGTCTCACAATTTGAAATTAATCACAGGAGATACAATAGATACAATAACAACAACAGCAAAACACAAGATTTGAAATTAATCAAAACCGAAGAACACCCATCAAATAAAACCACCACAAAATTGAATAAAAACTAAAAATTTAGATTAAAAACAAGAATTAATCTACAACTTAAAGAAAACCCTTGAAGATCTAACCTCTTTATAGCCAGATTAGATGTAAAGATTCAACTTTCTTTCTCTTGTCCTCAAAAACTAACCTCGTGTTCTTATACAACCAAAGGTGAAAGATTGCGGAACAAGGGTGTTGGATCGAAACTTTTGGAGATAACAGATTTGACTTTGTATAGATAAAAAAATGTGTGCATTTGGGGGAGGCTAGAAATATATAGAAGATTCAAGATTGAGTTTTGATTATGAGAAAAAAGGGGTTTGTGAATGAATGGTTGGCTGAGATTTGTAGAAGATATGAAGGGCGATGGTGAGTTTGTTTGTATTATGCAGATTCGTCGGTATGTGATTATGGTACAAAATTCATGTAACAAACTCATAAATCTAGGATATTTCATACGATTTTCTTGCAAGTTGTTAATTATTTATTATTATTGGTGTTATTAGTTAGTATTATTATCTATAACATATAAAAGAAGTTTTTTTTTTACACGTGTCATCAATCTAGCATATCAAATGACACGTGTCATCATTTTAGCATATCCGAAAAATCATTTTCCCGCCTCTCTCTCATAATAAATACGAAAATTATAAAAATAATCAATTTGACTTTCCTTTTTACTAAAATATCTTAAAACAAATATATAAACATTTATGTTTATTGTCTCTCTCATATTAAATGATAATTATTTTAAATAAGTAAATTAAAATATTAAACATCTAAAATATAAATATTTTTTTTAATAATTTATTAATATATACTAAATTATATGATTTTAGACTTATTTTAACTTTAAATATAGAGTAATAATTTTAGATTTTATTTTTTGTTATAACTTTTAAATATTTATTATATTTTTATTTCACCAATAGCTAATTAAATTTAGAAAATAAAATATTTAAAAAACTAATGATTTTAATATGTTTTATTTATTCCACCCATGTAATACATGGGATCTAACCTAGTTATTGAATAAAAAAGGGAATAATTTGCTTTTATTTCTTGCCTTTCAAACAAAGTAGTTTAGAACTTTTCTTATGATATCGCATAATTCTTTATTAAGAATATATTCGTATTTAATGTGATAAGTTTGAAATTTTGAACATTTATCATGATCTTTATATATTAAAAGACAAATTCCTTCTTTAATCGAAGTTATTTATTGGGAAGGTGATGAATTTTAAATTGTTCTCGAGCGTCAAAAGGATATTTGCTTTCTTTTAAAGCAAACATGTGATGCACAAAGATATTAATAGTATAAGATTGTTTTTATTAACTTATGTTAGTGCTTAATAGTTTAATATTGTTTTAAATTAGTTAACTTATGTTAGTGCTCAATAGTTTGATTGTCATGTGTCAAATAGAGGAGCATCACTAGTCTCATCACAAGGGCTTGGACTTGTGATCAACCTCTAATGTTAAAAGTAAGTTAAGACTCTCTACAAGATATAAATAGACAAAGAGGAAATAGTAAATCGTAAATATATGTGAGATAAGAGTGAGTGCAAAGTAAGACTTGCACTAGTGTTCTATCCATCTTTTTGTTCCCAAAATTTTACAAGTTGGGTTGAATTGGTGAATAGTTCACCTTTTGAAAATGGAAGTTGCTCAGTCTTTTTCTATGTTATGACCTATTGGTGTTTTTGAGTCTTGTAAAGTGAAACGGTCAATCCTTCTGGCTCTCTAATTGAATTGTTCCATTCTTGATGCACTAGAAGATTAGGGACGAGCAAAAATCACATCTTTTAGATATTGACATGCTTTGGACTCTGATTAACAATCTTACTCATGTGCTAACATGTATAGGTCATATTCCGTTAAAGGTAGATATTAGTCGAAGCTAAGAAGATCAAAAATGGTCTTCATTTTAAATGATTGTCTTGCCTACATATAGCTTCTTTGGTTGTAGTGTTACTTTCTTTGCTTTTGATGTGCTTCAAATTATACATATAAACATTATCAAAAGCACATCATTTATTCCTTGATTCCTTCCAAAAAAATGGTGATTATGTACTTAAAATCATTTAATTGTGTTTTCAGGTGTTGTGAAGGGCAAGATGGACAAAAGGAGCATAATGGACAAGAAATTGAAGAAATCCAAGCTTAAAGCTCCAAGCATGGGGTCGTGCCTCATTAAGCACGCCCCCATGCCTTGCCTGAAACACATCCCCGGGCTAATTTGGCACACCCGCGTGATTGGACATCTGACAGGACAAAAGTACTGTCCCCCAAAAGTCAACACGGGGCCGTGCCCCATATGACCACGGGGCCGTGATCCCCCATTTCACGGGGCCGTGCCCAAATTGTCACGGGGCCGTGCCCGACAACCCCTGCGCGTACGATCCGACCAACTTCCGTAAGCATTGTACTAACACGGGGCCGTGCCTTTTTGTCACGGGGCCGTGCTTAAACACTCCGGGAAGCCTATAAATAGAGGGCCAAGTTCTTCATTTTGCAAGCTTTTGGTGGAAGGGATACTCTGCAGAATTCTCTCGGGAATCAAGCTTTGAAGACCATTTGGAGGCTCGGGAGGTGCATACAACACTTGGAAGAAGCTCGGGATTGTCTAAACACCATCCATTGTGGATCATTGGTTTGATTGTTCTATTTTATCAATGAATCCATATCTATCTTCTATGTTGTTTGTTATATTACAGCTCGTTATGAGCTAAACTCCTATTATCATCCTACTTGGATGAAACTTATGTAATTTGTGATGAATTAATGGTGTGATAAATATTGTGTTAATGTTATGGTGGTCTTGGGAAAACTTTCGATGGGTAGCACCTACATTTGAACGGGGGGTTATAAGTTTATGGTTTGTAATTGTGATTGTCATACACGGTTGAAAAACGTATGATCAACTTTTATTCATAACAACTATGGCTAATTAACTAGAGATGGTTATTAGAAATCATAAGACCTTAATTTTCTGATCATTTACGGGTTCCCTTTTATTAATCTGAGAAATCTACAGTAATTGTTATGGTTTTCTAAAATTAATGGTATGTTAGAATAGAATTTGATCAACACTCTTCTTACATTAAGTTATGTTTTCAAAAATCGTATGTCGAAAAGGACACAAAGGATTTACCTACATCACTAGGGCCTTGACCTAAGCAGTAAATCTCAACCTGTGTTGGTCCTGGTCACTACGGAGCGGATAGACGAGAAATCGCGCCAGCTCATCTTTATAAACGTTAAAACAATTACTTTATTCAATATCTTTAATCACACCACCACTTCATCACAATTACATAAGCGTAATCCAAGTTAGGATGATAGCATTTATCCCCTGATTTTAAATCCAAAAGTTTCAACTTGTTTTACTTTATTTATTATTTTTATTGTTAGTTTAAAACCCTAAAGAAACCCTAATTTACATCAATGCAACTTATCATTCTCTTAAACAAAAATTGATAGTCAATTATAAGGATTGTTGAGTAGTCTTAGTGTGTCCACGGATTGACACTCGGTTCTTACCAACACTATATTACCTCACGATAGGTACACTTGCCTTTTGTGTGTGTAGTTAGTATTAGTAATAACCATTTAAAACTGAATATGTGCCAAAAACCCTTATCAAAATATATATACTTTCACACCGCATCAAGTTTTTGGCGCCGTTGCCGGGGACACACAGCAAGTTTGAAAGACAATCTAAATTTTTGACTGTCCTGTTTATATCTTGTTAATATTTTTTGTTCAAATTCATTTTAATTTTGTAGTTAGTTTACCTTAGTTAGTTTAGTTACATTTGCCTGATTCATTTTAAGCCTAGTTAGTTTATGCTTCCTTAAGATAGTGTATGTCCGACTCGTCTAGTCCTGAACTTGTTTCACCTCTTTCGGAACCTGAACGACTTTTCCCACAAAGGTTACGTGAAAGGCCGCAACAAGCAGCAACAATCATCAAAGAAGACATCTCGGAAGATACACCATCCGAAGGAGACATGGCTAATCAAGACGAGGAAATGAAGATGGCGCACTATGCCACACCATCAATCGACGGTTATGAGTCTAGTGTTGTCCAACCAGCAATAGCGGCCAACAATTTCGAGATTAAGTCTAGTATTATCCAACTCGTAGAGAACTCTGTTCAGTTTCACAGATTGCAAGACGAAGACCCTAACGCTCACATCTCACGATTCCTTCGTATCTGTGCAACTTTCAAAATCAATAACTGTTCCGACGATGCTATTAGACTACGACTTTTTCCATTTTCACTTCGCGGCCGAGCCATTGACTGGCTTGATTCACTTCCGCCTGGTTCCATCACCACATGGGCGGAAATGGCTAAACAATTCTTGTTGAAATACTTTCCACCCGATCGCACTGCCAAATTGAGAAGCAGCATCACAAGCTTTCGCCAAGACGATGATGAATCATTACACGCAGCGTGGGAGAGATATAAAGGTCTCCTTCGGAGATGCCCACATCACGGACTTGATCTGTGGCTGCAGTGTCAAACTTTTTATGATGCAATTAGCGGAGCGCACAAACAAGCTGTAGACCAAAGTGCGGGAGGAGATTTCGGAAGTGTTACACCAACAGAAGCATACCAAGCCCTAGAGAAGGCAGCTAAGAAGAGCTTTGCATACAACCCCTTGAGAAACAAAATCACTTCTAGAGGAATTCATCAAGTAGACTCTGAAACACTGATCACAGCACAGTTAGAATCCTTAACCAAACGATTCGAACAATTGCAAGATGAACTTAAAAAGACTCCAACACGATGCAACACATGTGGAAACTCACACAAGACCAATGAATGTCCGCAAGGCATTATGATGATGGAAGATGTTGACTACGTAGGAGGCCCTAACAACTCATATAACAACAACTCAAATTGGAGGAGCAATCCGAATTACAGAGAAGCTGGTAACAACCAACCATCATCTGGATTCAACCGTAGGCCACCTTACCAACAACAGAAACCACCATATCAAGGTCCGAGCAACAGTAATCAAGACCGTGGAGCATCATCAATGGAAGATTTATTGCAGCAATTGTTGTTAACCACACAAGCCACAGATGACTACATCCGGAAATCTGATCGAAGAAACGAGGAAAGGTTCCAAAGAAACGAGGCTGAAATCAAAAGCAACAAGGCATCATTGCAAACCATTGAAAACCAGGTAGGTCAGATAGCACAACAACTATCTGCGAGACCCCGAGGTGCTTTGCCCAGCAATACTGTAACAAACCCCAATGCTCAAGTTAAAGCCATCACCACAAGGAGTGGCAAAACCACTCAAGATGATGCACCTGTATTACAACCCATCCTTGAAGAAATAGAACTCGAGACACCACGTAATACAAGTGACAAGCAAAAGCAACCTGTCATTGTTGAAGAACCAGCCAAGAAATACGTACCACCACCACCTTATGTTCCACCACCTCCATATCCCGGTCGTCTGAGACAACAACGAATGGAGGCACAATATGGCAAATTTCTGGGATTGTTCAAGCAACTCCATATTAATCTGCCATTGGTGGAAGCCTTAGCCCAAATGCCAAATTATGCTAAGTTTTTAAAGGGTGAGTTGTCAAACAAGAAGAAACTGGAAGAGTTAGCACATGTAGTTTTGAACGAGGAATGCTCAGCAGTTCTTCAAAACAAACTACCTCAAAAGATGACTGATCCAGGGAGTTTCACCATACCTTGCCTAATAGAAAATCTTTCTGTCAGCAATACGTTAGCCGATTTAGGTGCTAGTATTAACCTCATGCCTTATGCAGTTTTTGAAAAGTTAAACTTAGGTGAGCCTAGACCTACTCGTATGAGCATCCAATTAGCTGACCGTTCTGTCAAATATCCGAGGGGCATTGTTGAAAATCTCTTAGTTAAAGTCGACAAGTTCGTATTTCCCGTTGATTTTGTGATCCTCGACATGGATGAGGATAAGAATGTTCCTCTCATCTTAGGTCGACCTTTCTTAGCAACCGCTCGAGACCTCATTGATGTTTGCACCGGCAAACTCACACTCCGAGTGGATGAGGAGGAAGTGACATTCGACATAGGACAATCCATGAAACATCCTCAACATCATGACGATTCACTCTATTACATTGATGTTTACGACTCAATCATAAGCTGTCATCTGAAGAACACTCGTCAAATTGAAGCTTGCGATACTCAATTAATAGAAATCCAAACCACTGAGCCCGTCTGTGAGCACCAAATCATTCCAGAACTCGAAGTTGACGAAACATCATCTTGTCAAGAAGCATTTGAGATCATCAATCAAGAATTAGAACCTAAAGCCAAACCTTCTATCGAAGACCCTCCGGCTTTAGAACTCAAAGAACTTCCATCTCATCTCGAATACGCTTTTCTTGAAAATACCTCTCAGCTTCCTGTCATAATCTCATTCGCCCTATCAAAAGATGAGAAGAATAAATTACTCAATGTGCTGAAGGCACATAAACAAGCAATTGCATGGAAAATCATGGACATCAAGGGAATTAATCCATCCTTTTGCACTCACAAAATATTGATGGAGGAGGATTTCAAATCTGTCATTCAACCTCAAAGACGTTTAAATCCGAGCATGCTGGAGGTGGTGAAGAAAGAAGTAATCAAACTGCTAGATGCCGGTTTGATTTACCCTATTTCTGATTCGCCTTGGGTCAGTCCCGTCCAAGTTGTTCCAAAGAAAGGAGGAATGACTGTGGTAACTAACGAAAAGAATGAGCTTATTCCAACCCGTACGGTTACAGGATGGAGAGTTTGTATCGATTATCGCAAACTCAATGACGCCACAAGAAAGGATCACTTTCCTTTACCTTTCATTGATCAAATGCTCGAGAGACTCTCTGGAAAAATGTTCTATTGTTTCCTCGATGGTTTCTCAGGATACTTTCAAATTCCCATTGCTCCCGAAGATCAAGAGAAAACGACATTCACTTGTCCATATGGCACTTTTGCGTATCGACGAATGCCTTTTGGATTGTGTAATGCTCCTGCTACATTTCAAAGATGTATGGTAGCAATTTTTCATGATATGATTGAACACTCAATGGAAGTTTTCATGGATGATTTCTCAGTCTTTGGAAACTCATTCGAACAATGTCTTGAAAACCTGGAGAAAATGCTGGTTAGATGCGAGGACTCTAACCTTGTTCTAAATTGGGAAAAGTGTCATTTCATGGTTACTGAAGGAATAGTATTGGGACACAAGATCTCTCGAGCAGGCCTCGAAGTTGATCAAGCTAAAGTTGACACTATTTCCAAACTACCATATCCCACAACCGTGAAAGAAATTAGAAGCTTCCTAGGTCACGCAGGATTCTATCGCCGTTTCATTAAAGACTTCTCAAAAACCGCACGACCGATGACTCAACTTCTTGAGAAAGATGCAAAATTCGTGTTTTCCAACGAATGCATCAGTGCATTTGATATTTTAAAAGATAAGTTGGTCACCGCTCCAATTATGGTTTCCCCAGATTGGACGTTACCATTTGAACTCATGTGCGATGCAAGCGATTTTGCGGTAGGAGCCGTGTTAGGACAAAGAAAAGACAAGCAATTCCACCTAATTCACTATGCGAGCAAGACCTTAAACGACGCACAAGAAAACTACACAACCACCGAGAAAGAACTTCTCGCAGTAGTTTTCGCATTTGACAAATTCCGCTCGTATCTAGTCCTGTCAAAAACAGTCGTCTATACCGATCATGCAGCCCTACGTTACCTGTTCAACAAACAAGATGCAAAGCCGAGATTGATACGATGGATACTTCTGCTTCAAGAATTCGACATTGAGATTCGTGACAAGAAAGGAGCAGAAAATCTAGCGGCTGATCATCTTTCACGTCTTGAAGATTCAAACCATCCACAAACCGAGGAATTCAAAATAAACGATAATTTCCCTCACGAATTCCTTTTGAACATCCAATCTTCAATCGATGAGTATCCTTGGTTTGCCGACTTCGCAAACTATTTGGCAAGCGGAATCCTTCTCAAAGGAATGACTTATCAGCAAAAGAAGAAATTCTTTACCGATATTAAGCATTACTATTGGGAAGATCCGTACCTATTCAGAATTGGTACGGACCAACTCATTCGAAGATGCGTGTACGGAAGTGAAGCGGAACAGATCCTAAGGCACTGTCATGAAGGACCCACAGGAGGCCACCATGGAGCAACTCTAACAGCCAAAAAGGTCTTCGATTCTGGATTCTATTGGCCAACGATCTTCAAGGATGCTCACAACATGGTACGCACCTGTGATGCATGTCAAAGAGCAACCAACATCTCGACACGGGATGAGATGCCTCAGAAACCCGTTCAAGTATGCGAGGTATTTGATGTATGGGGTATTGATTTCATGGGGCCATTCCCGGTATCATTTGGAAATCGTTACATCTTAGTAGCAGTTGATTATGTCTCAAAATGGGCAGAAGCTCAAGCCCTGCCTACCAACGATGCAAGAAATGTTGTCAGATTCCTTAAGAAATTATTCTTTCATTTTGGTACCCCCAAGGCTTTGATTAGTAATCGAGGGACCCATTTCTGTAACACCAGCTCGAAAGAGCAATGGCTCGTTATGGAGTAAACCATCGCTTTACAACCGCTTATCATCCACAAGCGAATGGGCAAGAGGAAGTCACTAATCGAGGTATCAAACGAATCCTAGTAAAAACTGTAGGACAAAATCACAAGGACTGGTCTGCCAAGCTAGACGATGTATTATGGGCTTTTCGAACAGCCTTTAAGACTCCCATTGGCACAACACCGTTTAAACTCGTTTATGGGAAGTCGTGTCATCTACCTGTGGAACTCGAACATAAAGCCTATTGGGCACTCAAAGCAGCAAACCTAGACCAAGGCCTTGCAGGAAAGAATCGATTTTTACAAATCCATGAACTAGAGGAACTGAGAGAACAAGCATACGAAAACGCTAGGGTTTACAAGGAGAAAACAAGGAAATTCCACGACTCTCGTTTAAGGAGCACTAAACGATTTCATGTGGGGGAACGTGTCTTACTGTATAACTCTCGTTTACGTCTGTTTCCCGGAAAGTTAAAATCACGTTGGTCTGGACCTTACACGATTAAAAATGTGTTTCCCAATGGTGCCATCGAAATTGACAACCACAACGGTTTAAGTTTCAAAGTGAATGGACATTGTTTAAAGCCATATAACGATGGGCCAACCAAGATTTTCTCGGAGGAATTACACCTCCGCCCCGACGAGGATTAAGTGTGGGGAAGGGTCGCGTCGAAGACCCGAAACGAAAAGACGACACTTGTACATAGATTTTATTAGAAATTTTTAGCTTTTTGTAGGACTCCCAAGCACAAGCACGGGGCCGTGCCCCACCAAGCACGCCCCCGTGACTCTGACAAATATTTTCCACGATCTCCACTGACGACTCTGGAACGTTACAGGACGAATTTAAGACGACTTCTGACAAACACGGGGCCGTGCCTACCCAAGCACGCCCCCGTGATCAACTTTGCAGACCTGTGTATAAATACCACACTTGTTCCAAGCTTTCATCACACCTATTTCTGCTCAAAATTTCACGAAGAAAGGATGAAAGAATCCAGTCAAGGAAGTTCCAATTGGAATCCTGCAACGAAGCCCCGGTCTGAAACGAGAGAACCAACAACTCAAGAGTATTTCTTTAAGCTCCATGAGCTAATCAAGAAATTGACGGAGATGAATCTCACCGCAACTCAACGCTTGGCTGAGCTTATCCAGAAAGTTCAGGACATGAGCGAGGAGCTTGTTTCCATCAATCGTCGGCTTGCGGAACTTAGCAACCGCACTTAGCACTACCCTATCCCGACCCTTCCACACGAAATGTGTGGAGGCTTCTTCTAGAGGCATTTCGTAAAGGGTCATGTGCGCTAGTGCGCGTTAAGGAGTCTGGTTTTGCAGTTTCAGATTCCCGGTTATTAACGTATTATGTAATCGTAGGAGATAGGAAAATGTAATTGTCGCTTGGTTTGCTTATTTGAATTCTAGAACTAAATTTGTAACTTCTTTGATGAATTGGATACGTCAAAACTTATCCGGATAAATTACGCAACGCGCGAAATTGAAAAACGGAACAACAAAAGACTGAACCAAATCTGTATAAGGTGATCACGGCCCTGTGCCCACATAGACACGCCCCCGTGACGACAAAAATTCGACAAAATCTGACTTGTTTCAGCATTTTGTCTTGTTCCCTAATCAATGATGAGTGTTAAAACCCGAAGTTTTGACCTGCAACTTCATTTCTTCTTCATTTTGCTATCATTTTTCAATTCTTCCTTCATATTTTCAAGCATCCTTTCAAGAAGTTAATCAAGAGGTTAGTATGCCATTTTCCATGATTATGATAGCCATTTGCATGTATTTAGGTGATTAGGTCTCTAAACAACCAAAATCCTAATGATTATATGTAAGAGCTTATGCCTAAACGTTATGGAATTATGAATGCTTCATGCCTTCTTGTTTATGTTCTCTTGAAAGTTGATTAGTGTTAATTAGTATAATTAGTTAGTTTTTAGTATTAATATGTTTCCCATTAGTGTTAATAAGACTATCTTCATAATGTGTGGTGATTTCTTTGTTAATCATGTTCAAGTTACAAGAATTGGATCATGAACCATCCATACTTACAATTTGGAGGAAACCATGAAAGATGGTGTTGTGATCGATTGCAAAGGCTTTTGCAAAGGGCTGAAAGGTCACATTTACAAGCCGATGAAGAAACCTTGACGGCTGTCGGACAGCTCGAAAGATATAACAATTTATTAAGTATTCAGTGGAAGCGGTTGTTTTCACAAAACAGGCCTTCCATTTATGAACTAACTCTTGATTTTTTAGCATCTTTCAGATTCAACATGAAAGACTCCGATCCTTGGGATGAGGAAGCAGTTACATTCAGGCTAGGTGGACATTGGGGAAAAACATCCATCGCTTTATTTGGTGTCTCTCTGGGAACATATACAGAACAAAAAATGGAGGAGGAAGCAATCTCAGGAATGCCAGCTTATCATACATTTCCAGATGAGGAAAGTAGGGACGCAGAAAGCGGCGCCATGAGAAAGGCATTTTGGGAGAAGATTGAAACAGGGGCGTTCAACTCAAGTAAAACCAAGAGTAGTCAGATTCGGGACCCATTGCTACGATACATACATCGGTTGCTTAGCCATTCGATAACAGCTCGTGGACAAAGCGAGGGAGTTGTTAGTTTGAGAGACTTGTTTATCTTATACTGTATGACTAATCATTTGCCCTGTAACATTGGGTGTTTGTTTTGTAACTTGTTTGCCAGGAACGCAACTGCAGGTGCCCCGACACCAATGTTTGGAGGAAGCTGGATCCTGAATTTATACGAGAGTTATGGGTATAACACGGAGGGAACCGAAGGAGTAATGCCAGGATTGTTGGATTTAAACATTTGCACAAGCATGTACATGATCACAACCTTACCAAATGGACAACCGAGATTCATGGATAGGAAGGGACAAATCTGGGATCCGGCAGATCCCGAGGAGATTATCATGGACCTTGATATGCCAACACATCATGAAGACGCCGGGGCCTCCAGCTCACACGGCGGAGAATTTCCAACCATGTTAGACCTCTATGAAGCAATCCAGACCACCAGTGACCATGCAAGGAGATCATTCGAATACGCGCAACAAGCTTTCAACCGCGTCGAAAATCTGAACTCTCGAGTGGACGACCTGAGCAATGATGTCACGTACATCAGAAACCGAATGTATCATGAGTGGGGGGATATCCCACCACAAAGCCCTTGAAAAATCCACATCACTTTCAGGGGCCGGGCACAGTCGTTTTGTGCCAATCTATCCTTTACTTTATGTCATTTTATTTTTATTTTGTGTGTTTACGATATTAATGTTTTCAATAAATGGATGATATTTCAGGTGATCCCGATGGTTCTCGCAAGCAAAGACACAAGTCAACTTCATAATATTTTGGGGAGTATCTCGTTTCCATTCCTTGTTTTTAATTTATCTATCACATTGGGGACAATGTGAATTTGAAGTGTGGGGATGGGATTAATCGAGACACATACTTAATACTTTGCTAAAAACAGGTCCAAATTAAAAATTTTCAACAAAATCACTTAACCATTAATTTTTGTGACACGAAGCCAAAAATTTAAACAATTTTTGATAAGTCAAATTATAAATATACGTTTTCGGAAAATAAATAAGTAAATAAGAGAAATCCAAATCAAAGTTGAATTTTTTTTTTGTGATATCCTTAAAAGCAATAATCAAGTAAACATATGTAATCATGCAAAATGAAACACTTTTACCCAATTCCATCCATTTGTGAGTTTATTTTTGAGCCTTAAACAGCTTTTGCAAACCTTTGCAATTTTACTTTCATTCTGGATTCAATTGAGAGTACCTCATGATACGTGTGATTAGAACTTGCTTTGGGTATACATTTCAAGACCTTAATTAGTATTTTCTGCATAAAAATGAGTTAGACATTAGGAAACCCTTAACCATTCAAGCCCCAACCATTTTCTTTTAATCTTCCTTACCCGAACGTCAACCCTAGTTAGCCCCGTTGAGCGTAAACATTTTATTTTTATCACTCGAATCACCAAGTCACTCAACCAAAAAGCCTTCAACAAAACCCATTTTTTGTTAAAGACACAATTTTGGTTTATAAAAAAAAAGAAAGAAAAGAAAAGAAAAAAAGAGAAAAAGAGAAAAGGAAAGGAAAAAAATTGGTCTTTTACCGGCAGATCTAAAAGAACTGGAATGCATTCTTTTGATTTTAATTTGCTTTGTTGCCTTCATCACGCAAAACCGGGACTTCCCCCGGAAATCCGTGAACAAATCTTCAACCTCACGTACGACGCAAGAAAGAAATGGCGAAAAAAGGAACAAGTTCTGCTATTTTGTGGAATTTCAAAAAACGCTATAAAGAGATGGGCAAAAAGATACGAAAGATGCCCGAATTGTGGAAATTGGTCACATGATGGAAAATGCAAAAAGAACCAAACTGAATCCCAATACGAATACACAGAACTGATCCGATTGGGTGCTATTAGGCTTCAAGCCGAACGATCCTTACGAAAGGATAGTTTTGTGTATCTTCGGGTAAAGGATGAAGTAAGGTTTCTGAAAGCAAAGTATGGTCTTGACAATCTGACCTTAAACGAGTCCTCGAGTTAGCATATCCCTTCTAGCTTGAAGTATTGTATAGGGAACTTTTTACTGCTTTCCTTATAGTCTATGTTAGAAAAATAAACCAAGACCGTCGTCTTTAGCATTTAGCCACTTTTTCCAAACATTCCACACCCGAGCCCGAGCCAAGTTACAACCCATCAAAGACCTAATGATTTATGCAAGTAAATACCTAAGTAAGTGGAGAATTGATCCCTTAGCAAGCTTATGACTCCACACGTATTCATGCTAGGAAATTGAGCGTATTAGTCATACTTCATCTTATGTATGATTCCATATATTCAGCCGAGCGTGAGTGTAATTTGTGAGGAGTATGGATTTTTGCATGGTTATAATCTTTACTAACAATCCCATTGCTTGCTAGGATATCATTCTATACATGCTTAAAATGATTGCATTTGGATGAAATAATTTTTACTTGCATATTTCCCGAAAGACATATTTATCTTTTGTTTTATTTAGTTTTTGGTGGAGTTGTCATTTTAAGTGATTTGCTTGAGGACAAGTAAAGTTTAAGTGTGGGAATATTTGATGTGCTCCAAATTATACATATAAACACTATCAAAAGCACATCATTTATTCCTTGATTCCTCCCGAAAAATGGTGATTATGTACTTAAAATCATTTAATTGTGTTTTCAGGTGTTGTGAAGGGTAAGATGGACAAAAGGAGCATAATGGACAAGAAATTGAAGAAATCCAAGCTTAAAGCTCCAAGCATGGGGCCGTGCCTCATTAAGCACGCCCCCATGCCTTGCCTGAAACACACCCCCGTGCTAATTTGGCACACCCCCGTGATTGGACATCTGACAGGACAAAAGTACTGTCCCCCAAAAGTCAACACGGGGCCGTGCCCCATATGACCACGGGGCCGTGATCCCCCATTTCACGGGGCCGTGCCCAAATTGTCACGGGGCCGTGCCCGACAACCCCTGCGCGTACGATCCGACCAACTTCCGTAAGCATTGTACTAACACAGGGCCGTGCCTTTTTGTCACGGGGCCGTGCTTAAACACTCCGGGAAGCCTATAAATAGAGGGCCAAGTTCTTCATTTTGCAAGCTTTTGGTGGAAGGGATACTCTGTAGAATTCTCTCGGGAATCAAGCTTTGAAGACCATTTGGAGGCTCTAACAACTCATATAACAACAACTCAAATTGGAGGCATTATGATGATGGAAGATGTTGACTACGTAGGAGGCCCTAACAACTCATATAACAACAACTCAAATTGGAGGAGCAATCCGAATTACAGAGAAGCTGGTAACAACCAACCATCATCTGGATTCAACCGTAGGCCACCTTACCAACAACAGAAACCACCATATCAAGGTCCGAGCAGTAGTAATCAAGACCATGGAGCATCATCAATGGAAGATTTATTGCAGCAATTGTTGTTAACCACACAAGCCACAGATGACTACATCCGGAAATCTGATCGAAGAAACGAGGAAAGGTTCCAAAGAAACGAGGCTGAAATCAAAAGCAACAAGGCATCATTGCAAACCATTGAAAACCAGGTAGGTCAGATAGCACAATAACTATCTGCGAGACCCCAAGGTGCTTTGCCCAGCAATACTGCAACAAACCCCAATGCTCAAGTCAAATCCATCACCACAAGGAGTGGCAAAACCACTCATGATGATGCACCTGTATTACAACCCATCCTTGAAGAAATAGAACTCGAGACACCACGTAATACAAGTGACAAGCAAAAGCAACCTGTCGTTGTTGAAGAACCAGCCAAGAAATACGTACCACCACCACCTTATGTTCCACCACCTCCATATCCTGGTCGTCTGAGACAACAACGAATGGAGGCACAATATGGCAAATTTATGGGATTGTTCAAGCAACTCCACATTAATCTGCCATTGGTGGAAGCCTTAGCCCAAATGCCAAATTATGCTAAGTTTTTAAAGGGTGTGTTGTCAAACAAGAAGAAACTGGAAGAGTTATCACATGTAGTTTTGAACGAGGAATGCTCAGCAGTTCTTCAAAACAAACTACCTCAAAAGATGACTGATCCAGGGAGTTTCACCATACCTTGCCTAATAGAAAATCTTTCACACCGCATCAGCTTTCCATGTAGATATGTGCTTTCTATGCTTCCTTAATATCCCTAAACGGTAGGGTTTTAAGTACACCATAACACTCCTCAACGACAAGCTTTTTGTGCCTTGACATGTATTTTTTTCCACTCAAACATGTTTCATGTTGCATTTTTAGTTTGCTTTGTATATAAAAGACACATTGAGATAATTGGTCAAATGCTTGTTGAATCATAACTTATGTAACCTTGTTGTATTGTAAGATGCTCTAGACTTTAATCTGAGACATGGTTTTCATTCATCTTGGTGCCTGTTGCTGCCTCATGCTTGCTTTTAAGTCTCCTCATTGTGTGCTGTGAGTAATAAAATTCATGGACGGAATAAATATGTAAATCAAATAATAAGACATTTAGTTGGTGGTTATAAAATAGATCTTGAGGTAGCTCATCTAGACATGCATGTCGTGGTGATATATAGTGGGCATTACAAAATTAAGAGATGGTAACTCAAACAAATAACATGATATATTGTCACCCATTATGGAGAGGGTTTCGTAGTTGCTCAACCCATGATCAAGGGCACGTCGAGGAATGCGATTCTTAATCGTGGCTTCCCATGGTTATGTGAAAGAGCATACCCATATTTGAGTTCTTGATCATTACTTCAATCTATATAATTTATCTTGAAATTATTATCTTTTAGGTTTCAGGTTTTTAATATATATATTTCTTAGTAAGAGGACATGATGATCATTTTGTATACACTTACTACACTTTATAATATTAATAAGTGAAAAGAACAAACTTAAAATGTGACAAGACACGTAATATACATGTAACTTATCCTATAATATCAATTGACACAAACACTAACATGGATATATTGTTTATGCAATCATAGATAGACTTGTAAGAGACAAAACCCGATGAATATCAGTTGGGGAATACTGGTACAAAATAAAATTTGTGGAGCTAATTGTAAATATTGTCAAAAGGACAAGCATTCTATTGACATCAAGCAATAAGTTTACAACTCCACGTTATGGCTTTCTTAATAATGCCACAAAGAAAAAGGTGGTAGTTAGTCTCAAAAAGATTATGATGCAGCTTTCCTTAAAAAGGCACATGTAAAGTAGATGAAGACTTATACAAAATTGATTCATTTCAACTTTTCAACACATGCTATAATACAAGTGGGCATGGACAAAACTAAACCTTCCATGCTCCAACCTTTCATGTGGAATAGACTCGTGTTATCTTCATTTGAGTCTATAGGTTTGATTTTTATCTCCATTTGAGTTCAAATGATTAACACCGTTAATGTTTCTGTTAAAATTATTATTAAAAAGACGAAATTACTCTTCAAATTAAATAATAACATAAAAACCCTTGTGGGTCCCATCCATCAACATCATCTTCTTCAAAACCACCACCACCATAACCACCCCTATCACCACCACCACAACCACCCGGTTATCACCATGACAACTGTCCATTACCACCTTCACACCATAACAACCACCCATCACAACCTTCACAGCCACCCATCAACACCAACGTAGTCCCCACCACCACCATCGTAGCCCCTTACATCTTTTTAATCTTTTGAGTAAATTACCATTTGCATCCTTGACGTTTGTTCATTTTAACCAGTTGCATCCCTGTGGTTTCAAAATTACCATCCACCCCCTGACGTTTCATTTTTATTTCCATTTGAATCCAACACACTACAAAACAAATATGATGCTATTTTATCAACTCAAATATCGAAAAATATGTCGTTTTACTTATTAACTTGTAGTAGATTATTTCCCCCCGCATCACGCAATGGGAGGTCAGTCATTTTTCACACATGCATCGTTGTGTTAATTAATCTAGTCATTATCGGGCCTGCTTATCAGAAACCACAAAAGCAAAGTGTTGTGGCGTAGCTCTAAAATAGTAAACTTTAGTTGTCAAACTCGAAAAATGTGTGGCATGAGGCTGGTGTTTTTTCCCACACGCAACACCGCGTTACTTTAGTCGTTATCATTCTGGCTCGTCAGGAACCAAAAGAGCAAAGTTTTGCAGCAAAGCTCTTAAATACTAAACTTCAGTGGCCAAATTTATAAAAATAAAACTTCACTATAAATAGTTTGGCAGCCAAGCTTGAAAATATTAAAGTTTATTGGTCAATGTCCAAGTCAAACTTGAAAAATATGTGGCGGGAGGCCGTCCTTATTTCTCACACGCAACACCATGTTATTTTAGTTGTTATCATTCAGGCTCGTTACATATCATAAAAGCAAAGTTTGATGGCAAAACTCTTAAATACTAAACTTTAGTGGCCAATGTCGGAAAAAATAGAATTTCACTATAAATAGTTTGGTGACCGAACTCTAAAATTCTAAATATTAGGGGTCAAAGTTAAAAAAATACTCAAAATTCTTCAAGTCAAATATGAAAAATTGTTACCCGCACCTGCTTGAATGCACTCACATCTCGTGTTTATTCATCAGCACGTGGTGAACTAGGAAATATTAATTGTTTACTCATATATGATTTATTATTTCACCCAAAGGTGACATAATTTACCAACACCCATATGTGGTATTAATTTCACCAGCGTGTTGATTAAGCATGTAGGCAGGCGTAGGTGCATTCAATACTCAACCGCATGTGATATCCATGCGTTGCCAAACATATACCGGTATGTAATGTGAGTTTGAAACAAATAAAATTTGAACCAATAATATTTATCATTAGTGGCCATATGAATTTTCGTAAGTGGCTCCCTTATTAATTCATCATGAACCCATGTTGTATTGAACTCCTAATGTCACCATACATGTTGTCGTATGTGAATGCCAAGTGTGTACATCATCCATAATCCATTATTCATTATGGTCTAATAACATTGGACTTTAGTGGTCATATACAAATTATTTGATTGTTTATCAAATTAAATGACTTTGTTATGAAAGTCATGAATTCATCCGAGCAGTCATATGCAAAAACGACTTTTACAGAACACAATAAAAGTTGCAAATCATTCTTCATTTCGTTCAAATATTAATATAAGGATAACACACACAAACATAAACTATTATAGTGAAAATGTGAAAATAATAGAACATAAAGAACAAGACTATCATTTAACATAGATTTCATAATAATTGTCTGCTTCTCACAATGCATATATCAAAAAGATTGTACAATCAGTGTCGGAGTTTGAACATCCTCGTATGGGTGGGGTAAATTTAATTTTTTATGGGACAAACTCGATATTTATATAAAAATTTATATTACTGGATCAAAAATTTACATTAACCGACTAAAATTTGATCAAGCAAGGATGAACTAAAAAAACGCCTTTTGGATCTTAAAAGAATCGCAAATAGCCTGGCCCAAATAGAAGTCCAAGTAAACCTGAAACAGTTTACCCCCAATCTCCTTCACCAGGATCTTGAATTCTTTGATGGTTGATACCCATCAACCCTTCTGTTCTGTATACAATTCGAGCTAAAACCCACATAAATAAACAAAAAGATGGCCTTTTCTTCCAATTTTCTCAAAAGGGTATCAAGATCTCTCAATTCAATAAACAACTGCCGATTGTTATCGTCTTCTTCAGATTCTAGGGTTCTTCTTCAACATTCGACTTGTGCTCCTCCTTATTCTTCCTTTCTCTGTAGTGATAACAGTAGTCGTGTTTGTAGTAGAGATTTCTGCTCTCGGACCTCAAATTTCGACCAGCTTAATTCTCAAGGACCCGCTGCCATTGATTACAGGTTTGTTATTTTATCATTCGCTCTTTGATTACAGGTTTTATTTGCTTTCAAGTGTATACAATTTCTGTTCTGTCATGTACAGTACCTAGGTCTTGTGTAGTATCCTCATTCGTCCCGTTAGAAGTGTTATACTGGTTATTGGAATCAGACATTGGTTTAGACAAATGCGGTTATGTATGAATTGTGGTCTAATTAACCCTAATGTATTGCTTGTTTACTCCCTTTTTATATCCTATACCGATTATCAAATTTTCTGCTTACAACGATTTTAGTCAACCTTAATGGTATTTGTTTATTTAGTACCATTGATTTCAGCTTGATACTGATTGATTAGGATGAAAATGATCACTGTTGCTCCAAATTCCTCACCTAGAGGCGAGTCGAAGAAAGAGCAGTGCAAGGGGGTGACTCGTTCGGTTTAGGTTCATCCCATATGTCATATAGCTTCATTTCTTCTTTGCTAAGCGTACGAGCTGCAACCACAGAAAACTTGTTAGAGGGCCCTGGAGCCTAAGCTCCGAGAGCACTCCGACGCTCAAGTCAGTATATGTATGAAATGGATCAAACATAATCATAAACGTATAACAATTAGAATAAAGATTATGGATATATGGAGTTGAGCTGAAGATTCAATAGGTTTGGAGTGAGAGCTGAAGACTTAGGAGGTTTTGGAGTGAGAGAGTCATTGTGTCCCTTTTTCCTTTTGATAGGAAGTAGTATTTATAGTGGCTGTTAATCCAGAGAGTTTGGGGTATGGGTTTTATTTTTGGTAATCTGTAGTCAACCATCCGAATCTAAACTCCCTTTCCTAAAGAACTTCATATCTTTTAGTATAAAGGGTTTCTGACATAATATTAATGCTCATTGTCTTTATAGTTGACTTGGGCATTCTATTCATCCTAGTTGTAGCCTGTACTCATGTCATTATATTTTTCAGAGCTTAACTTATTCATTTTGTTGTCTTGTATTCTGATTATATTCTCTGACAGCTAATAAACGTCTTTCTTCTTTGTTAAGGCTCTTTTTCACAAGGACTTTATTTTCTAGAAATCACTAAGTGTCAAACCCAAGTATTTCTTGGTTCCTTACTGAGCCGCGGCTCATACCTCTATCACAATCATGGTAGAGGAGGTTACTTGGCTAGTTGGCTATGGGCCACTTCATATCTTTGTTTCATATCAATAAAGGTTGTTTGGTATTGTTCAACCTTTGGTTTGGTCAGGTGTTTTACACATGAGCCGCGACTGAGAAGTTCCCCTTACGAGCTGCGGCCTAGCCTCATCCGGAGTGCCTCTTTCTTAGCTAGCGGTCTGGTGAACTTATTTCATTATGGCATATTAAAAATTCTTTTGGAGGAGACTTTAAGCTAGTCTGGGCAAGTGTTGGATTATGAGTCGCGACTAAGGCACACCTCTGGAACTCCCACCTCCAGCCGCGGCTGAAGCGGCAAGCGCAGTACCAGCCGCGGCCGCGGCAGACATAGCGCCACCAGCCGCGGCCCAGCAGGGGCAGACCAAGACACAGCCGCGGCCCAGCAGGGGCAGACCAAGACACAGCCGCGGCCCATGACCATACTCCGAGCAAAACGGCTCTTGCTGCGTCCTTGCCTTGTGACTCTTGATTTGGTGCTATCCGGGACTATACCCCTTCATGTCCCCCCAGTCCAATGTTATGGTTTTCACCATATCATTGGAATAATAAAAAGAAAAGGTTTAGTTTTTCACGGCTTTCCTTTGTCCTTCTTACATCATTCGCACTGTTTACATTCATCACTATCATTGGAAGGACAACACATCGCCCTTTCTGGTTTCTTTGAACACCATTGTTGCTATGTCTGATTCGAGTCTTGCAGATATACTAGCTTTCCTCACTCGTACCGAATTTTGAATAGTTTTACTTGAGGATCCTCTCCATTGTTTTTTACTTATTTGCTAATGGAACTCTTGTCAGTTTATGTTCTTCTTTGGAATAAACTTTTGTCGTCCATGTTCGGACTAACGTATGAACATGGTAAGTAATGGTATTTTTGGGATAGTAATTACCTGTTAAACGTCTGAACACGCCTTGAGCTATTATGACGTCGATCTCGACTAATATGCCAAGATTATCATCTCAGCTGCGGCTTGCAACACGTAGGACCTCGGCCAAGGCTATTAGTTGGAGGTATGATTGGTGCCAAGTTATGATTTTGTGTAAAGAATTATGATTGAGATCAGCATAGTGACATGTGTTGCGATAGTGGTTTATATCACCATATCTCATTTTTTATGTTTTCTTGGAGGACTAACCTCATCTATAACCAACACTTGAAGATCACATATCATTTTCTTCTTCTTCACTTTCTTTTTCATTTCTTTAAGACGATATTGCTTTTTAATCGAAATGTATGCCAAAACTTGACACTTGAAGAGATTATTTGGATGTGTTTAAGGATTGACCTGTAGCTGATATGGACATCCGCCGTGTTGCGACTAGTTAGGTTTCCTCATGCTTGTGCAATCACGCGATAGTTGTTTTCCGGCTAAATAACCTTTTTGTATTATCTGCCCAAATATAGGTAAGTATTTTAATTGATTTCAATACTGTCTACTCAAACATAGTTGAGCAACTAATCAGCTTGTAGTGCTTTCTACCCAGACATGGTAGGATGTTTTGGCTAATTCAGATATGGTTGCGAAATTGACATTGATATTATCAACTCAAACATGGTTGATTTAAATGATTTCAATTTATCGACTCAAACATGGTTGAGTGATTTAGATGAATTCAAACTTATCTACCCAAAAATAGTTGGTTGTTTCAATCATTTCCATGGTTATTGACTTAGACCTGGGTGCGTTTTTTGATTACGTTATCTACCCAAGCGTCGTTGGGTGATTCAATTTTCATGATTACTATCTCAAGAATGGTCAAGTAATTTGTTTGCTTTGACATCATCTACACAAGCATGGTTACTCGCTTGATCTCATGGCTACTAAATCAATCATAAGTGAGTTATGTGATTGCTTTTAATATCATATACCTAAGCCAGGTTACTTGCTTGACCTCATGGCTACTAAATCATACATGATTGATTGTTACTTGGTTGCTTGTAACATCATCTTCCCAAGCTTGGTTACTTGCTTGATTTCATGGTTACTAAACTTTATGATTGAGTTACTTGGTTGCTTGTAACCTCATCTATCCAAGCTTGGTTACTTGCTTGATTTCATGGTTACTAAACTTTATGATTGAGTTACTTGGTTGCTTGTAACCTCATCTATCCAAGCTTGGTTACTTGCTTGATTTCATGGTTACTCAACTCAGATTTGACTGTTACTTAGTTGCTTGTGACATCATCTACCCAAGCTTGGTTACTTGCTTGATTTAATGGTTACTAAAATCAAATCATGATTGAGTGACTTTGATTATGCTTAACACTATCTACCCAAGCGTGCTTGGGCGATTTAATTAATTGCTTTCAAAGTTGTCCACCCAGACGTGGTTTGGTGGCTTAATTGCTTTTAACGTTTTCCACCCGGACGTGGTTGGGTGACATAATTGCTTTCAAACTTGAAATACACCATTTGTTACATATAAATACATGTAACACTTATGAAGCTAGACTCCATTCCATGTATGCAGGATGGTGGCAAGATCTAGTTAGATGAGTTTGTATGCGCCATTGTTCCCAACTTTCTTGATTAAATAAGGACTCTAACTTAGGTCCTCCATGGATTCGGGTTTGCTGAATCATTACACCAATTTTAATAGGTTTATCGGAGGCAGCATACTCGAGTTTCATATAACAAACTAGAGATGGATTGATTAGCTGGAAGAGGATTTCGAGATGGAACTCGCATTCTTGCATTAAAACAATTGAGCTGTGACTTAGCCAAAACCAACCAGATGTTAGGTTCATTTAATTTTTACTGAAAGTCAACTCTAGATGCGACTCACCACCTGTCGCAGCTCAAAACCAGCTCCATCTAGCCACCAGTCGTGGCTTAAGATGGCCGAAGCTCATACTAGTCAAAGGTCACACCAGCCAAGTCTCAGCCCCAGCTGAAGCTTACACCAGCCGAATCTCAGTGCCAGCAGAAGCTCACACCAGCCAAATCTCAGTACCAGCTGAAGCTTACACCAGTCCCGACTCAGCATCAGCCGCAACTCATTCTAGCTGAAGCTCCTACTTCTAGTTGCGGCTCAAGTCCTGCTCATGTCTATGAGCATTTAGCCTATGATCTATCCGTGTTCTCTTAAACCTTGGATCTAGATCTCTAGCTGCGACTGGACTCGAGCTGAAGCCCGGATACACGACTCTTTTTACTAATGTCACTCAGTCATGTATTTATACCAGTTAAGTATGAAACTAAACTAACTCAAACACCTCAATAGTAAACAACCCCAACTCTATCTCTATTCCATATTCGTGTCAACTTGACACCAACTTTAAATAAACTTGCGCTTGAATTATAACAAACTGAAAACTCAGCCGCAACTCAAAGAAGGACACACAAATACATTTCCTAACCCACGGCCCACATGGTAATGTGCTAACTATAATTGTTGTTTGAACCTTCAATTACGCGACTCACATAAAACCAACCACCCAGCTGCGGCTCACATGGATTAGATTTCATGTGTTGGCTTTAAATAATAACTAAATAATCTTAAAAAATGAGAAACGGGAGTAACAAGCACGTCGATAATACATATTTAATTTCTATAGTAGCAACTCATCTATCAATGATGTGGTTTAGAATTAGTTTCAGCAAGGGTAAGTCTAGACCTGATTACCTTCACTTCCGAGCCCCTGGATTTTAGCTTTATCCCCGGGCAGTTGGGATTACTACGTTATGGGCGCGAACGGGCGGTCCGGTTGGGTTTTGTTCTGAAGAAGCAAATGGTCGATGTGACAGTGTTAGTTCGCTTCTTTTATCTAAGCTGCGGCTTTGGTTTCTTGAGCATCACTAACCGCCCACTTTCACGCCACAGTAACAAATTCAGTGACTATATTAACCCCTGTTTTTTTTCTTTTAAAGGAAAACTAGGTTCATGCTCGAATTTATTCACAATGTCAATCATCACACGAACTTGTTGAATCAGGCTTTAACCGAGATCTATAAGAGACCTCTGACCCTTATTATAGGTTTCCAGCTAAGGTTAGCCTTCCAATCTGGAGCTCTATTTGTTATGGGGTTTGCCCCGCATAAGGAAAATACTACAAAAAGTGAGCCCAAGCACAACAAGACCAGAAGAGCGTGAGGGAGCAAAGAAGGCGGTTGAGCCGCGATTGAAGGGGCATACAAACCTGAGCCGCGACAGAAGGGTGGCCTACAAACCTGAGCCGCGGCAGAAGGGTGGGCTACAAGCCCACTGAGGCAAATTCTGATGCAAGACAATACATGACTAGACCAGTGCCATACTACAAGGATTTGTGTATCATATTCAAAGAAGCAAACAACGATGAAAAATGATAGTTCTTCCAATACGCGCTCGACTGCTGAGCTGGATATTAAGCGCCATCTGGAAAACAACGAAAATCCCGAGAATTCGAAGAAGAAAGCAAGGGTGGTAGATGAGGAGAGGTTGTTGAGTGCTATTCAAGAAATGTCTAATGCAGTTTCTTGTTTGGTGGAAAAGAGGAAACTTGAAGGTGAAGGTAACCAAAACTCCATTGATGTAGAGAATGTAAGTGCAGGTGTTCAAGCATTATCTGATGTGGATGATGATTTTATATTGGATGCTTGTGATTTCTTGGAAGATGATTGAAGGGTGGGCTACAAGCCTGTGATGCGGCTGAAGGGGCATACACACCTGAGCCGCGGCTGAAGGGGCATACACACCTGAGCCGCGGCTGAAGGGGCATACAAACCTGAGCCGCGGCTGAAGGGTGGGCTACAAGCCTGTGATGCGGCTGATAGTCCTATGATGATGTTTAGGGACAAGGAAATTAAAGTTACATGTGTGCTTATCTTTTCTTTCTCTCCCATCTATCATTGGTGTATTTAGTAGAAAATCACATATATATATTTGGAATAGTGAATGGTAACTAGCAAGCTCGTAGGTCGTATGTCCATGAAGATTTCTGTTTGGATATATATACACTTATATAATGTGCAATATAGGTAGTAACTTCAAGAATATTTAATAACATCATGTTTATCGTGAATAGATTTCCCTAAACTCCTAGTGAGTACGTGTGTATGTCTGTCAATTATCTTTGACGAATATGAATTTTGAGAAGTAAAAATCATCGACTTTCATATTGACATGTTGGTCCTACATATAATCAAGTGTTCCAACACCACTCTAATGGGATAAAAATTAATTATTACATTTTTGTTTTTATTTGTATTTATGTTTTTTTATATAAATTTTGACTTCCTAAATAAATATTCGTAGTATATGCTCATCAATCCTCTTTATATATATACATGCCCACATGCGAGATACATATGATTTCTTTATTAATGAGAGCATGCATAGTACTCATATGGAATATTACTCATATCCCACTATTGGGTTCCACCAAATTGAAAGATGTAGATGATGACATAAATGGTTTTGTTGTATGTACGAGTGTCAATATATGTGAGAATGGGTAGGTGAGGTGGAGATTTGTCGTATTCTATTTACCAAAACATTTGGTTTAAGAAATAGGAGTGAGTGGAGGCGTAGAATCAAAATTAAGGACTTTTAGTGGTTTCGGTAGCTTTGTTATGCTTTGTTATATGCTTTGTTATATGCTTTGTTATATGCTTTGTTATATGCTTTGTTATATGCTTTGTATATGCGTTGTATGATGATTGTTATTGTTATTGCATGTGTTAACGAGTCGGGGGTCTCTTCGGAAGCGGTCTCTCTATCTTTCTAGATAGTGGAAAGACTTGCCACCATATACCCCTCCCAGACCCTGCTCTTCAGCGGGAGACACTGGGTATGTTTGATTTGGTTTAAGAAATAGATAATATCAAGTGTGTTTAGAGATCTAACCAACCTATACTAAAAAATGAGCAAGAATGGTTTTAGCATACTATGGAGGAGAAAGTTTGAGATTTAGAACCTGATAACTTAGAGTCATGGACATATATCTGGATGTCATGTAGAACGCATGACAAGCACAGATCTACCTATTGTGTGGAGAATATGAAACACATTTTGCTCGGGTCCCACGGATGGCGCCAAATGTTGCTCCAAATTCCTCACCTAGAGGCGAGTCGAAGAAAGAGCAGTGCAAGGGGGTGACTCATTCGGTTCAGGTTCATCCCATATGTCATATAGCTTCATTTCTCCTTTGCTAAGCGTACGAGCTGAAACCACAGAAAACTCGTTAGAGGGCCCTGGAGCCTAAGCTCCGAGGGCACTCCGCCGCTCAAGTCAGTATATGTATGAAATGGATCAAACATAATCAAAAACGTATAACAATTAGAATAAAGATTATGGATATATGGAGTTGAGCTGAAGATTCAATAGGTTTGGAGTGAGAGCTGAAGACTTAGGAGGTTTTGGAGTGAGAGAGTCATTGTGTCCCCTTTTCCTGTTGATAGGAAGTAGTATTTATAGTGGCTGTTAATCCAGAGAGTTTGGGGTATGGGTTTTATTTTTGGTAATCTGTAGTCAACCATCCGAATCTAAACTCCCTTTCCTAAAGAACTTCATATCTTTAGTATAAAGGGTTTCTGACATAATTTTAATGCTCATTGTCTTTATAGTTGACTTGGGAATTCTATTCATCCTAGTTGTAGCCTGTACTCATGTCATTATATTTTTCAGAGCTTAACTTATTCATTTTGTTGTCTTGTATTCTGATTATATTCTCTGACAGCCAATAAACATCTTTCTTCTTTGTTAAGGCTCTTTTTCACAAGGACTTTATTTTCTAGAAATCACTAAGTGTCAAACCCAAGTATTTCTTGGTTCCTTACTGAGCCGCGGCTCATACCTCTATCACAATCATGGTAGAGGAGGTTACTTGGCTAGTTGGCTATGGGCCACTTCATATCTTTGTTTCATATCAATAAAGGTTGTTTGGTATTGTTCAACCTTTGGTTTGGTCAGGTGTTTTACACATGAGCCGCGACTGAGAAGTTCCCCTTACGAGCTGCGGCCTAGCCTCATCCGGAGTGCCTCTTTCTTAGCTAGCGGTCTGGTGAACTTATTTCATTATGGCATATTAAAAATTCTTTTGGAGGAGACTTTAAGCTAGTCTGGGCAAGTGTTGGATTATGAGTCGCGACTAAGGCACACCTCTAGAACTCCCACCTCCAGCCGCGGCTGAAGCGGCAAGCGCAGTACCAGCCGCGGCCGCGGCAGACATAGCGCCACCAGCCGTGGCCCAGCAGGGGCAGACCAAGACACAGCCGCGGCCCAGCAGGGGCAGACCAAGACACAGCCGCGGCCCATGACCATACTCCGAGCAAACGGCTCTTGCCGCGTCCTTGCCTTGTGACTCTTGATTTGGTGTTATCCGGGACTATACCCCTTCAATCACACCAATCCGAAATTGAAGCTTCTTGATCTGTCAAAATATTCTGACTCTGTATGTATAGCCCTCTTTTAGTTTATTCTAGATTTCTAGTTCACTATGTAATTGTACTCACTGTGGTTTGAAGCCTAGAATCTGCATCAAACTTTGAAGCTGGAATGCACCCATTTAACATCAAAAGTTCAAAAGCATGCGACTTTTTAGCTCAATGTTGAATGGTGAACTGTCGATATGAATTTTTTTGTTTGAGCTTCTGGTTAATAGGGAATCATTTAGTGTGTCGTCCCTTGTGTATGTATTCTGTTTTTTCTTTTTGTGAAGACTGAAGAGCGTAACTAAAGATTCATGGATTATAATTCGTGTAGCGAGTTCACTTGTGATCTTTTACGCGAAGTGAAATATAATAGTATATATACGAAGAACATGATGTGCGTAACACATTTCAATTCTGATAACCTTTATGTTATTAGAGACATCAAAACTGAGAAGTGGATGGTTGGCTTCCACATGCCAGATTATATATTCTTGCCCGTGTAATAGTGTATCCCACCATTTCTGTTTGTTGTGAAAAGTTGGTTGATTTGTTTTAAAATAGAAATTGTGTTGTATAAGTATATCAATCTGCATTTCTTTGGTCATGACAGTCATTATGATAGTTTTGACCCATCAGTTTTGTAATGGAATGAAACTGAAATTGCTAATAGTTAATGTGCATACAGTGCTTTGCTTCAGGAGGATGAATTTCATAAACTGGCTGACGCAACAATTCATGATTTGTTGGAGAAGATAGAGGTAATGATCTTTGTGTAAAGTGCCTAAACTTTTCAAATTTAGTTGCTCACGTGTTCCCTTTTTACTTTTCTGATTTGATTGTTAGGCATTTCATAAGCTAGATATAGAGAAGCGTTATCTAAAGCGCCTTCCTTTACCCAACCGAATCGAATTGTTTTCATATTCTTGTTGCCCTTGTGCATGCATCTTGAATGTGAATCATAACTATAATCGTTCCTGATGTTCCTTTGCTCCTTGGTTACTAGTCTGGCAGTTTTACATGATAACCCAATGTCATTTTGAGTAAAATTTGGGTTGGTTGTCACTTGCCACATGCCTCATAAAAAGCCTTTTTCCCCATTTCACATGTTGCCCATAACAACACAAAGGTATGTTTGGCAAAACGACTTAAGAGGACACACACACTTTTCAGTTTTTATTAGATCTGTGATTATCGTGCAAGGCTTTTTGGGTAATATTCTTCTCAGAAGCTCCCAAATTTTTTTAAAACGCTATTTCATGCAACTTAAATATAAGAGTTATATACTTATATTATTACAAAAACAAAAGCTTAAGCTCCCAGAAGCTCTGTGTCATACGTGCCTGAATATGAATATTATGATTCCTCATCTCTCCTATATATGATCACTATGCATGTGATAATGGTCTAATCATTATCCTCATCTTGAATCTTGAGTCTCATTTATATGCTCTCAAAAGGTCGGAGTCATACAACCACTTGATCTACTAATGACAGTTGGAGTCTCATTCATGGTGTTAGCCGCCTCCCCAATATATCCCGGAGGATTTCAGCAATTGTTAATAATAATCCTTGTAACTATCATAGATATAGGAAAATTGCTAAACCATGCATGCAAGATCTTTGCGTTCTGTCATATTTATTTCAACCTTATTTTCTTCTTCTTGTTGGACAGGAATATGGTGATTCTGTGGACATTGATGGTTTTGATATAGATTATGGGGTTAGATTCGACTCACATATAACTTTGCTTGTTTTCTTCAAGTTGTTGATCAGCCATATAATGATTTTGTTTTGAATTTGACAGAACCAAGTTTTGACCGTAAAATTTGGTAACTTGGGTACCTACGTGTTGAACAAACAGACGCCAAACAGACAGATTTGGATGTCTTCACCTGTGAGGTACAAACATCCCATACAAACCTTTTTGGTTTCATGTTGGTTTATAATGTACTTCATGATATTCATGTTGTTTTATACAGTGGTCCTTCAAGGTTCGACTGGGATCCAACTGCTGAAGCTTGGATATACAGGCGGACGAAGGCTAAACTCTTGGAGATATTGGAAAGTGAGATCCAAAAACTGTGTGGTGACCCCATAAAACTTTCTTAAAGTTCTAAAGGTAAAGAGGATTTATGTTATATGTTTGGGCATGTTGTACTCTTTTTCATTGACATCCAGTCGAATTTTATGTCATGTGGGAGCTTGTAAAAGACCACATTAACCCAATCTTTCAGGACCCTTCGAGTTTTAATTTGTAATCTTAGCAATAAAAGTTGTATAGGGTTATGGATTCGTTGGCTTGTGTTTGAAAAGGTCAAAAACATTTTTTTATGATTTTTGCAAAATCTTTATACAACACAAACTTGACTAAGAACATAGTAAACTGCAAAGTGTTCATAAGTTAAATTTTATTGGTTTGAGCATTTTTTATATGAATTCTATTTTGTTAAACTGAACCAACTCATAAACTGGTTTGAAATTGATCAAAAGCCCAAATATAGTAAGGGACTATTTGATAATATCTGAATGATTAAGTGCTGAATCAATAAGCGGTCTGAACCATTAAGTGCTTAACCATTAAGAGGTCTGAACCATTAAGAGCTAGTATATCGGTTAATTATTCAATGGCAAATGTCTGATTAATTTAGATAAAAGGTCTTGACCATTCATTATTAGACCTCTTAATCATTCAGCATTAGTATAATGCTGAACCATTCAGAGGCAAATGTCTTAACCATTCAGACAGGTGCTTGCGAAACAAACAGTCTAAACTATTAAGTGTTGAACCATTCAGACATCTGAGCCATTAAGAGCCTATAATTAGTAGAATTATTATATATATTAAAGATATAAACTTTAGCTATAGTAACTTGCACCCCAATCAACACCGGCACCCACATCAAATCATCTTCAATCACACCCCAAATGGACTCAGAACTCCAAGATTTACCCCCAAACCCCCAATCCCCCACATCCCACCAACCAACGACAACAGCCCCCTCTTAACCCCCACCAAATCCCCCACTCTAACGCCCCATCTCACCATCGAAGAGCTCGAGAAGAAGTACGCCGCGTACGTGCGCCACGATGTGTACGGCGCGATGGGCCGCGGTGAGCTGCCGTGGACGGAGAAGGTGTTGCTGGGGGTGGCGGTGGTTACGGTGGTTCCGGTGAGGGTGGCGGTGGCGACGTGGGTGGTGGTGGTGTATTACTTGATTTGTATGGTGTGTACTCTGTTTATGGCCCCGAATCGGGAGGATGAGCAGGAGGATTATGCGCATTTGGGTGGGTGGAGGAGGAGTGTGTTGTATTGGTCTTGGAGGGTGCTTTCGAGGGTTATGCTGTTTGTGTTTGGGTTTTATTGGATTCAGGAGAGTTGTAGGAGTGCTGAGGTTGAAGAAAGGATCAAGAATGAGGTAGATTTGTGGTTTTATGCTTGTGATTTGTCAATGGGTGACTGAATTTATGCTGTTTTGTTGAAAGTTTCTGTCTTTTGTGGGTTTGATTTGGGGGTGTTTGTGATCGCTTGTTGATATGAATGACATTAAGAAGAATGATTCAGTGAAGTAAATCTCATTTATGAATTTATATTTTTGACGTGTTTTTTTTACACTTTCTGGATTATTCATATTATAATTATTACTGTTCATTGATCTATAGCTCATCGTTTAATAACAATATAGATTTAATTACATGAATCGGCAAATAACTAGTTTGGATACTAAACAAAAAAAAGTAAGAAGTTTAAATATCAACTTTTAACTTTGTAATGAGTCTAAGCATTAAAGCTAGCTCTTCACCTTAATCTAGTAGAAGAGTTAAGAAAAATAACATGTTTAGATACTAACATTTCACTTTAAATTAATTAAAAATAAACAAAAGTTAATTTAATATCCAAATTTGTTACAAAATTTAAAAGTTAGTAACTAAATGTGTTAGTTTTACATAAGCTGTCGAAGAGTGTGTAATTAACTCAATAATTTAAGAAAACAAGGTTGTAAATACTCTCCCATGATAATATTTTTTAAATTTATATTTAAAAACCTTGGGGAAAACTTTAGCTAAATTTAAAAAAATGTGGGGTACAAAGTTGACTCTTTCTCATGTTAAGATCCATAAACAATTATATATTCTACACTTGTCAGTTGTCACGTTCTAATGTGGTTAAAGGGTGTTCGCAGATATTGGAGTTGATAATGCCTTTGTGAAGAGATGCGTTGAATTGTTGCTAAGTTGTATATAGTTCATTCATTTTGAATTAATCCTTGTGGATCTTGAATGTATGGGAAAAATCTTGAAAATATACATTTTTTTAAACTATTGATGTATTATTCATTCATTTGGGTAACTTAAGATTCACAATTTTCATAATTCATAGTTAGGCTTGTGTCCTTTTCTGATCCACAGGAAGTTAAAAAGACTTCGTGTGATCCTTACCATACTTTAATAATTTCATGTGGGGTAGTAGCTCTTTGAATATGTTACAAGTGTTAGTTTATAAGGATACCACAAGATTTCAACATATAACTTAGCGTATTGACATGTATTTGAACTATTTCTAACATTTTTTTATGGGAGCTAAGAGCATTCACAGTCCATTGCTTATTTTATCCATATAATCACACTAAAAATCACTACTTCTTCTCTCTCCTTTCAATTAAATAATACTTTTTATACCCTTATCATTACTTCTTTCTCTCTCATTCACTCACAACCACTTTAAAAATATTAAAAAATTTATAAGGATTGTACAGTGATTCTTCAAATATACCAATCCACAATAACATTTTCTCTCTCCTTCACTCACAACCACTCAAAATCATTCCATATAATATACCAAACACACTCACATAAATAAGGCATGGGTTGTGAATGCTCTAAATGAATGTTGGTAATATATCAACCGCAAAAGAGGTATTTAGTCTAATATAGTAATATACATAAGAGCTCTCATCAAACTAAAAATAAGTAATTTAAACATCATTTATACCATAAACTTTTTACTGATTTCTAACATATCATCTAACGCTTAATAAAACAATAATAAAACATAGCAAATAACTTATGATGAATTGAACTTGCGATATATTGTTACAAAAATAAATTGTCATAAATACAAGAAAACAAACATATGGATGAAATATACATTTGTGAATCAAGAAAGGAAACAAGAGTTTTGTCCATGATGAAATATACTTTGAATATAAGGTGTCGTTGTCAATGAAAAAAAGGTCATTATCACATAACATCAAATATCAACCATAGAATCTTTAATAAATCATTTTGTATTTTTCAAGTTGTTGAGTCTATGGCCACACATATCTCCAACCATCTTTCTCCACTCGATCTTTGTTTTTTTATTAATTTTTATTTTATTTCTTCTTAAATATTTCCCAACCATTTTACTTAAAATGACAAGACTCAACGGAACAACAATTATTCACATGATAAAAAAATTGTACGAAAAAAATATTTTATTATCATGATTTTGATCTGTAAATAGACTCGATCCTTCTTATTAATCATATTCATGTTTGTAGGTCGGCTCATCCAGTCATCTATTTATCATCACTATTATTACTTTACAAAGTTAAAGTATAAAAAGCAACATTTTGTATTTTAAACTATTTTAGAAGAAAAAGTATGATAATTATAAATCAACACCAGGATCTAAAATTATAAATGTCATTTGAATTCTTCTAGTCTTCTTACACTCGTAAATATTTAGATGAACAAATATCTTGATAGTTTGGAAGATGAAAGGCATCACAATAGTATATATAGGACAGGAGATATTTTTCTTTTTTAAAATATGGAAAGCATCAAGAATCATCCATACATAAATCAACCAACTTTATAATTGTGTTGACAATAATAATATTTAATCTCACCCACTACATTTTCTAAGGTTGTAAATCAAACATGCTTTTAACATTTATATTATATATTTTTCATTGTAACTTTTTTCATAATCCATTACCCAACACCATTATCGATCTATATATTAATCAAGCAATGGGGAGAATAGATAGTTTTTAGTTATTCGAGTATTGACCACGTCTTTTGAAATGTTGCATGTTTGGTCCATTTGTGTTCTTTGTTTATATTAACAAAGTAAATTACACATTTTTTCAATTCATTTAACCATAACGATAATCAATCTTCTTGTAGTGTAATCTTTTACATGTCCTAGGAAAATATTAATGTGGACGATGGGTGAATAGTCAAATTCTTTGTGAGGTGGTTAAGTAATATTTTGATGATTTATATATTGATATCAACAAATCAAATATGAAAAGAAAAAACATTTGTGAATATTAGCATATAAATGATTGTAATTTCCCTTCGTTAATAGCAACTCTTCTATCAACAATTCATATCTCAACTGGTTAAATTAATATACCCAAAACAATTAAAAATTAAAAGTTTTGGATTCAAGTCTCATTTTAAACGAAAATGCTTATGGTTGAGTCAGAAAATTTTCTCAGTTATAGGATTCCTCCTGATGGGTTTGGGGCTGTTGTCCCGGCTCCAAAACATAGTTGCGCATTTGCCGTTTTAAAAAAAAATAACACCTCTTGTAACCCATCACTAGCAGCATCCTTTGGGTAGCAACTTTACCGTAAACTATCATGAAAAATGAAAGAAAAACTTGAATCACCTACCAAAACCTATTATTATTATTATTATTATTATTATTATTATTATTATTATTATTATTATTATTATTATTACTATTATTATTACTATTATTGTTTACTAGTATTGTTATTACTAGTATTGTTATTACTAGTATTGTTATTACTAGTATTGTTATTACTAGTATTGTTATTACTAGTATTGTTATTACTAGTATTGTTATTACTAGTATTGTTATTACTAGTATTGTTATTAGTAGTATTGTTATTAGTGCTACTGTTATTAGTGCTACTGTTATTAGTGCTACTGTTATTAGTGCTACTGTTATTAGTGCTACTGTTATTAGTGCTACTGTTATTATTGCTACTGTTATTATTGCTACTGTTATTATTGCTACTGTTATTATTGCTACTGTTATTATTGCACTGTTATTATTGCCACTGTTATTGTTGCCACTGTTATTGTTGCCACTGTTATTGTTGCACTGTTATTGTTGCCACTGTTATTGTTGCCACTGTTATTGTTGCCACTGTTATTGTTGCTACTGTTATTGTTGCTACTGTTATTGTTGCTACTGTTATTGTTGCTACTGTTATTGTTGCTACTGTTATTGTTGCTACTGTTATTGTTGCTACTGTTATTGTTGCTACTGTTATTGTTGCTACTGTTATTCTTGCTACTGTTATTGCTGCTACTGTTATTGCTGCTACTGTTATTGCTGCTACTGTTATTGCTGCTACTGTTATTGCTGCTACTGTTATTGCTGCTACTGTTATTGCTGCTACTGTTATTGCTGCTACTGTTATTGCTGCTACTCTTATTGCTGCTACTCTTATTGCTGCTACTCTTATTCCCGCTACTCTTATTCCCGCTACTCTTATTCCCGCTACTCTTATTCCGCTACTCTTATTCCCGCTACTCTTATTCCCGCTACTGTTATTCCCGCTACTGTTATTCCCGCTACTGTTATTCCCGCTACTGTTTTCCCGCTACTGTTATTCCCGCTACTGTTATTCCCGCTACTGTTATTCCCCTACTGTTATTACCGCTACTGTTATTACCGCTACTGTTATTACCGCTACTGTTATTGCCGCTACTGTTATTGCCGCTACTGTTATTGCCGCTACTGTTATTGCCGCTACTGTTATTGCCGCTACTGTTATTGCCGCTACTGTTATTGCCGCTACTGTTATTGCCGCTACTGTTATTGCCGCTACTGTTATTGCCGCTACTCTTATTGCTGGTACTCTTATTGCTGCTACTGTTATTGCTGCTATTGTTATTCCTGCTACTGTTATTCCTGCTACTGTTATTCCCGCTACTGTTATTCCCGCTACTGTTGTTACCGCTACTGTTGTTACCGCTACTGTTGTTACCGCTACTGTTGTTACCGCTACTGTTGTTACCGCTACTGTTGTTACCGCTACTGTTGTTACCGCTACTGTTGTTACCGCTACTGTTGTTACCGCTACTGTTGTTACCGCTACTGTTCTTACCGCTACTGTTCTTACCGCTACTGTTCTTACCGCTACTGTTATTACCGCTACTGTTATTACCGCTACTGTTATTACCGCTACTGTTATTGCCGCTACTGTTATTGCCGCTACTGTTATTGCCGCTACTGTTATTGCCGCTACTGTTATTGCCGCTACTGTTATTGCCGCTACTGTTATTGCCGCTACTGTTTATTGCCGCTACTGTTATTGCCGCTACTGTTTTGCCGCTACTGTTATTGCTGCTATTGTTATTGCTGCTACTGTTATTGCTGCTACTGTTATTGCTGCTACTGTTATTGCTGCTACTGTTATTGCTGCTACTGTTATTCCCGCTACGTGTTTCCCGCTACTGTTGTTCCCGCTACTGTTGTTCCGCTACTGTTGTTCCGCTACTGTTGTTACGCCTACTGTTGTTACCGCTACTGTTGTTACCGCTACTGTTGTTACCGCTACTGTTGTTACCGCTACTGTGTTACCGCTACTGTTGTTACCGCTACTGTTGTTACGCTACTGTTGTTACCGCTACTGTTGTTACCGCTACTGTTGTTACCGCTACTGTTGTTACCGCCACTGTTGTTACCGCCACTGTGTTACCGCTACTGTTGTTACCGCTAATGTTGTTACCGCTACTGTTGTTACCGCTATGTTGTTACCGCTACTGTTGTTACCGCTACTGTTTTACCGCTACTGTTGTTACCGCTACTGTTGTTACCGCTACTGTTGTTACGCTAACTGTTGTTACGCTACTGTTGTTACCGCTACTGTTGTTACCGCTACTGTTTACCGCTACTGTTGTTACCGCTACTGTTGTTACCGCTACTGTTGTTTACCGCTACTGTTATTACCGCTACTGTTATTACCGACTGTTATTACCGCTACTGTTATTACCGCTACTGTTATTCCGCTACTGTTATACGCTACTGTTATTCCGCTATGTTATTCCGCTACTGTTATTGCCGCTACTGTTATTGCCGCTACTGTTATTGCCGCTACTGTTATTGCCGCTACTGTTATTGCCGCTACTGTTATTGCCGGTACTGTTATTGCCGCTACTGTTATTGCCGCTGATATGTTATTGCCGCTACTGTTATTGCCGCTACTGTTATTGCCGCTACTGTTATTGCCGCTACTGTTATTGCCGCTACTGTTATGCCGCTACTGTTATTGCCGCTACTGTTATTGCCGCTACTGTTATTGCCGCTACTGTTATTGCCGCTACTGTTATTGCCGCTACTGTTATTGCCGCTACTGTTATTGCCGCTACTGTTATTGCCGCTACTGTTATTGCGCTACTGTTATTGCCGCTACTGTTATTGCCGCTACTGTTATTGCCGCTACTGTTATTGCCGCTACTGTTATTGCCGCTACTGTTATTGCCGTACTGTTATTGCCGCTACTGTTTTGCCGCTACTGTTATTGCCGCTACTGTTATTGCCGCTACTGTTATTGCCGCTACTGTTATTGCCGCTACTGTTATTGCCGCTACTGTATTGCCGCTACTGTTATTGCCGCTACTGTTATTGCCGCTACTGTTATTGCCGCTACTGTTATTGCCGCTACTGTTATTGCCGCTACTGTTATTGCCGCTACTGTTATTGCCGCTACTGTTATTGCCGCTACTGTTATTCCGCTACTGTTATTGCCGCTACTGTTATTGCCGCTACTGTTATTGCCGCTACTGTTATTGCGCTACTGTTATTGCCGTACTGTTATTGCCGCTACTGTTATTGCCGCTACTGTTATTGCCGCTACTGTTATTGCCGCTACTGTTATTGCCGCTACTGTTATTGCCGCTACTGTTATTGCCGCTACTGTTATTGCCGCTACTGTTATTGCCGCTACTGTTTTGCCGCTACTGTTATTGCCGCTACTGTTATTGCCGCTACTGTTATTGCCGCTACTGTTATTGCCGCTACTGTTATTGCCGCTACTGTTATTGCCGCTACTGTTATTGCCGCTACTGTTATTGCCGCTACTGTTATTGCCGCTACTGTTATTGCCGCTACTGTTATTGCCGCTACTGTTATTGCCGCTACTGTTATGCCGCTACTGTTATTGCCGCTACTGTTATTGCCGCTACTGTTATTGCCGCTATGTTATTGCCGCTACTGTTATTGCCGCTACTGTTATTGCCGCTACTGTTATTGCCGCTACTGTTATTGCCGCTACTGTTATTGCCGCTACTGTTATTGCCGCTACTGTTATTGCCGCTACTGTTATTGCCGCTACTGTTATTGCCGCTACTGTTATTGCCGCTATGTTATTGCCGCTACTGTTATTGCCGCTCTGTTATTGCCGCTATGTTATTGCCGCTTCTGTTATTGCCGCTACTGTTATCGCCGCTACTGTTATTGCCGCTACTGTTATTGCCGCTACTGTTATTGCCGCTACTGTTATTGCCGCTACTGTTATTGCCGCTATTGTATTGCCGCTACTGTTATTGCGCTACTGTTATTGCCGCTACTGTTATTGCCGCTACTGTTATTGCCGCTACTGTTATTGCCGCTACTGTTATTGCCGCTGCTGTTATTGCCGCTGCTGTTATTGCCGCTGCTGTTATTGCCGCTGCTGTTATTGCCGCTGCTGTTATTGCCGCTGCTGTTATTGCCGCTGCTGTTATTGCCGCTGCTGTTATTGCGCTGCTGTTATTGCCGCTGCTGTTATTGCCGCTGCTGGTATTGCCGCTGCTGTTATTGCCGCTGCTGTTATGCCGCTGCTGTTATTGCCGTGCTGTTATTGCCGCTGCTGTTATTGCCGCTCTGTTATTGCCGCTGCTGTTATTGCCGCTGCTGTTATTGCGCGGATGTTATTGCCGCTGCTGTTATTGCCGCTGCTGTTATTCCGGCTGCTGTTATTCCGGCTACTGTTATTCCGGCTACTGTTATTCCGGCTACTGTTATTTCCGCTACTGTTATTGCCGCTACTGTTATTGCCGCTACCGTTATTGCCGCTACCGTTATTGCCGGTACCGTTATTGCCGGTACCGTTATGCCGGTACCGTTATTGCCGCTACCGTTATTGCGCTACCGTTATTGCCGCTACGTTATTGCCGCTACCGTTATTGCCGCTACCGTTATTGCCGCTACTGTTATTGCCGCTACTGTTATTGCCGCTACTGTTATTGCCGCTACTGTTATTGCCGCTACTGTTATTGCCGCTACTGTTATTGCCGCTACTGTTATTGCCGCTACTGTTATTGCCGCTACTGGTATTGCCGCTACTGTTATTGCCGCTACTGTTATTGCCGCTACTGTTATTGCCGCTACTGTTATTGCCGCTACTGTTATTGCCGCTACTGTTATTGCCGCTACTGTTATTGCCGCTACTGTTATTGCGCTACTGTATTGCCGCTACTGTTATTGCCGCTACTGTTATTGCCGCTACTGTTATTGCCGCTACTGTTATTGCCGCTAATGTTATTGCCGCTACTGTTATTGCGCTACTGTTATTGCCGCTACTGTTATTGCCGCTACTGTTATTGCCGCTACTGTTATTGCCGCTACTGTTATTGCCGCTACTGTTATTGCCGCTACTGTTATTGCCGCTACTGTTATTGCCGCTACTGTTATTGCCGCTACTGTTATTGCCGCTACTGTTATTGCCGCTACTGTTATTGCCGCTACTGTTATTGCCGCTACTGTTATTGCCGCTACTGTTATTGCCGCTACTGTTATTGCCGCTACTGTTATTGCCGCTACTGTTATTGCCGCTACTGTTATTGCCGCTACTGTTATTGCCGCTACTGTTTGCCGCTACTGTTATTGCCGCTACTGTTATTGCCGCTACTGTTATTGCCGCTACTGTTATTGCCGCTACTTTTGCCGCTACTGTTATTGCCGCTACTGTTATTGCCGCTACTGTTATTGCCGCAACTGTTATTGCCGCTACTGTTATTGCCGCTACTGTATTGCCGCTACTGTTATTGCCGACTGTTATTGCCGCTACTGTTATTGCCGCTACTGTTATTGCCGCTACTGTTATTGCCGCTACTGTTATTGCCGCTACTGTTATTGCCGCTACTGTTATTGCCGCTACTGTTATTGCCGCTACTGTTATTGCCGCTACTGTTATTGCCGCTACTGTTATTGCCGCTACTGTATTGCCGCTACTGTTATTGCCGCTACTGTTATTGCCGCTACTGTTATTGCCGCTAAAACCATGAATCATCATACTTCCGCTATTTGATTACTTAAGAGGCAAGGTTTCACACATAGCTCTTGATTTATAGTTGCCGAAAACACTAAATTGCAGTGATGCGCTCTGCAAATGCAACATGTGGTGTACATCTTTTCACACTTGTGCTTGCCTTGTGCTTGTCGGCTGGAAAATATGAACATTCTGGTAATAGTCGCTCCATCATTATCATTTTCTATTAAAGTGACAAATTATGTATTAAGTTATACTTTATAATGCAGGCACTAAAATTCCATTAGATGCAATGACGTATTTTGACGAAGCTTGATAACATATAGCCATCATATACGGTGGATGAAAAAGTGATGTTGAAGAAGAAATGGAAGGGTGAAACAACAAATAATGACACAACCCGCAGCTGTTAAATTACTTGTGTGGTAGTTTTTTTGTAGGAATTATAATAATATAAACCATTGTCGTATTCATGGGAACAACATAGGACAAAAGTAAAGCGCCTTTGTTCAAAACAGAGTATTCGCGGTTCGCCCTCACAACGAGTAAAGGTTCAAAAACCAAAGTACGACACTCAACAAAGTACGTGCGACATGCCGAACATAGTAGCTTTATTGCGTCTCACATTTCCGGAAGAACAGTTCAGCTGTAAAGCCCCAGAAGCCTGCCATGCAACGTAGTCGTTCACGTCATCTAAAGTATCACGGGGTACTAATGAGTTTTCTTCGATTGTCGGAGATCACCAATTAAACAATATAAACAGGTTAAAAAATTGGATTCCGTCAATCTTTCATCAGTATATTTCACATATACGAGATGTCCGACCCGATGGGAATTGTGGTTTTCGATCATAGCTTTAGGCTTAGGGTTTGACGAAAATAAGTGGATGCATGTGCGGACACAGCTTTTAGAAGAGTTGGAACAGACATGAATTGGAGTACAGAGAAGTTTTCGATACTTTGTACCCCGGACAGTATAACGAATACGTCACACCATCGATTGGCAAAGTGTGGAACCTGCACAGAAGAACATTGGATGATAATGCCGTATACGGGATTAGTGGTTGCTCAAAAGTTTGGGGTTATTCTTCATTACTACTAAGCAATATGGTTGTCAAACATTTTTCCCTTATGGGCCGATCCGAAAACTGTCATGCCTCATCATGTCGTGTCGATTGTTCATGTCAACAACAATCATTTCGTCCACGTTAAGTTAGAAGGAGATTATCCGATGCCAACATTAAGTAATCTTTGGATTCTTAACCGAAGCGTACGTGCTGCAGAATGGGAGATTGTATAGGATTCGTATCTCGCGACTACAACGCATAATAGAGAATAACACGAGAACCCCCGGCTTATATAAATTTATTTTATTTATAATTTGTAAGGGGTGTCTAAATAAAGGGACCCTTCGAATACCACACGTGAACTTATGTTTATAATGTACCTAAGAAAATTATTGCGCGGGCTCTTTGTAAGATCCTAGAAAGTTATATTTTCTTAGCGGTAAATGTGTGACCTGTTTCGGATGATAAATTTTATTTTAATTGAACTCACCTATATGCTTCTTGCCAGGACCGCAATTCCAACCCCATCAGGGAGAGACTCATTGCTGAAAAAACTCTTTGTCTCAACTCTAAGTATTTTATTCAGAGTGAGATTTGAAACCATGATCTTTCAATATTTTTATCTTAATCAGTTGGAATGAAGTTCATTGGTTCCTAAAAAGTTATACAAGTATATTCTTTAACAGCAAAGAAAACTTAAATTAAATAGAAAAACCCAAAGAAGCTAACTACCGAAGACACAAAACACAAAATCACACACAAGAGAAAGAATGCTAATTTTCCCAACTAACACCGAGCTTCTTGCTCCTATTATTTATCCATAGAAAACCGAGTGATTTTATGCTATCAGACATGGAAATGCACGTAAGTGAAAATTTGAACTAAAATAGTTAGGGTTGTGCGGGTTTTCCTCGTTATAGGTTTCTCCTAAGAGGTTTGTATGCGGTCCCGCTAGAAAACGAATATGTAAAAACAATTAAAATAACACTCTCCTTCAAAACAACACTGTAGATTTGTCATTAAAAAAACGAGAAAAACCAAAAATGTTATCAAGTCTGAACTAGTTTATTTTTTTAGTAATGAAAAAAACTTATAAAAGTGAACCAACAAGATTCAACAATATTTTTAATGTCTTTATATTTGAAAAAATCGAGTGTGTGCTCTTGAACCTATGACATGCATACTCATCCGTAAAGACGTAATTTTAGAGGAGCGTCCCTATGTCATATTTAGAGCATTCACAATGGATTTATTATCTTTATCCATATAATTACACTAAAAATCACTATATTGTCTCTCTCTTTTAATTAAATAATATTTTTATATACCTCTCATTAACTTTTAAAAATATTAAAAAATTTATAGGATTGAACATTGATTCTTTGAATATAGCAATCAACAATAATGTTTTCTCTCTGTTTCATTCACAAGCATTTAAAATCATTTCATATAATATAACGAACACACACTCACATAGTTTTGAGATTGCGCTCTGAATGCTCTTAATTTCATAGATATCCCAGGTTTTGACTATGACTTACGCCACCACTATTATTCATGTGACTATGATTAATCGTGAACTATATAGAATAGCCTCTATTATTCAAGAATAACTAAGAAAAATACAAAAATCTAAAAATGACAAATAATATGTAACTAAATATCTCTCTATATATAAATTTAAACATGATTCAAATGATTTAGGGTTGTCCTATACACATTTATTATATGTCTTAATAGTGAGATTGAATCTTATATATTGTCACGACTCATGGCGAAGCTCTTTAGGGGCCGGGAGGGACCCCGCTCCCACGCTCACCCGATACAAACTCTGATTGAATATTGAGGGATCGCAGAACACCCCACCATTGTTTTGAAACTTACAAAGATCACCATTCGTGCTTTCTATCGACTTCTCTGGCCACCAACTAGGTCACCACGATTTTCAAGAACAACGTAAATCAAGTTTGAAAGTTTGAATCGAGGGTTTAAGGTATTAATATCTGACAAATATAATCGTATGAATTTGATTTCTTCTACCCACCTAGTACAAATATATAAATTTACTGTTACATAGCACTGGTACTATTATTATAAATATTTGAAATTGAGATTCTGAAATATATTTTGATTTCTTCTACCTACGTAGTACAAATATTTTGTTACTGAAACTATTACCGGAACCTCGTTGACGGTGTTGTGTCAATAGTGCAGCTTGGGGCTCAATACTAGTTGGAAACAAAATTTTAATGACAATATAAAGCTTAAAGTGTCTCGTTAAAAACCAATCGCCAAAAGTTTAAAAATATAGAAAATAAAAAGTGAGGTAGGTGGCATATCATGTGACAAACTCCCATTAAATCCTCCACCATATTTGATAACATATGCTTGGATCAAATGAGGACAGTTGATTAAGCCTACTCTTTATTTACTTTTAGAGATGCTTGCAGCTTTTAAGGGTGTCACGAAATAAGTAATACTTATTCTTTTTTAAATTATGGTCTTAGAAGATCTTTTATAATTTCTATTTGTAAATTTGTGAC